>VZTA01002286.1:433-66787 GCA_013398855.1 Mohoua ochrocephala | reverse complement strand
GACAAACAGGAAGTTTAGGAATTTTGTACAAGAAACAGTCTCTCACATGACTTTTAATTGATTTCAGCCTTTGTCCTTCCCCCTGCGACAGGGCTGCAGGCTTAGGCTTCCCTCCATTCCCTCTCCTGTCTCCTGGCGTGCCCTATCCCATGCCCGGTGGGTGCCGAGCTTCATGGGACTGCTGCTGAGGTGGATCTCCATAAGTGAGTGGGATCTGGCCCTGCTGGCACCTGGTCTGGGGCTGGCACCTGCGATTTATCACAGTCAACGTTTTTAACTTGCCAGAACGGCGCCTATTGCAGCCTCGTCCCCAGTCCTGCCAAATGGAGGAGGCTGTCCCAGGTGACGTGGTATTTACTGGCTTTACATTCTCTGGATCTGGACACTGAACAAAATTAGTTTAACAATTCTCAAATATTTGTGCAATTGCTTTATTACAACTCTGCTTCTGGGGTATTTCCCCATATAGCTATGCCTACAAATTTACACATTAAAGGGCCCAATAATACAACAGTAAAGAATAATAACAGCAAAGCTTCAATTCCAGAATCCTCTTTTACTTCTGCCTTCTATTTACTGTCACTACTAACTCAAGCATGAGAGGTATACTTTAGGAGGGCTTGCAGGATTTGCCTTCATATACTGAAATCCTGAAAGTTAGCACCAAATCTTCCTAAGTTCCTCCAAAACCTATCTGTGGTACCAATACTCAACTTAACTAATAAGTAATCTTCAAAGAGGCTTATAAGTGAAGTCTGTAAAAGGCAGGATTTCCAAATTCCAAAATCTACTTGGCTGTGCATACATAAGGGTGCCTATAGACCAGCCGAGGGGAAAAACGTTACATGAAATATGACATGAGCTTTAAACAGTGAGTTAGCAAGATTGTCCTAGATAGTTACTGACAACAAGATTTGCATTATCTGAGTAATCTGATGCATCAGGCAGCATTAGTTCTCTCTTCTTGCAGAATATTGCTTCCCAAAATATGTTTCCTGTTTAACAGGTAATGTTGCTAATAAGTTTTGAAGGCAGAATAAATGCATATTATAGATGTAGTACACAGCACAACGACAAAAATCACCTGATTCAATAGAAGTCGATAAACATCTCTGTGAAATTATATATATCTATAACATTCTTACACCCCACATATTTATCTAAGTTCCACTGCTCAGTTGTTCTCACTAAACTCAGTAATATATGAAGATTATTTGTGCCTAGTGTGCAAAGCTTTGGAGGATTGTGCCCTAGAATATTAGCACAGAATTAGAGATAGTCACCTTCAGTTAGTGATTCATCTCATTCTCTCAAAGTGGGATGGATCACCATTTGGAGGTGACTAATGCTCTTCAGTGACCACGAAGGGTACCTAGATCACTAGATGGGATGTGTTTTTCTTCATATTAACTCTAAAATCATGGCCTAGATTTCCAAGTTTCTCACCAGTTATTCAGGCAGAAGCTCCTTTGCCATGGACTCTCCTTGCACAGGTAGATTTTCAATTTGTTCAGACATTGCGTAGTTTTGAGGACAGGTTTTACAAATTCTGCATGTTTTCTTTGTACAGCTGAAATAAATATTTTGCTCAGCACTCTACACTCATATCTTCATCCATCTTGCAAAAACTCACACTTACCACAGCAAGTCTTAACCATTTTTTCATCTGATATATGGAAGTAACTCTATAGAAACCTTTATTCATCGTCATTTCACACAATTCCCATCACTAATGCAAATTTGTTACATCAATATCTTGAACTAGGACACTAATGTCCCAAATAATTTTTCTTATGCAAAATAAATTAATTTATTGTTGAGATTAAGGTTTTTCATGTGTCTCTCATTTGAGAGCTCCTCCATTATACATTAATTCATACATTACAGTACATTATAGCTCAAATGGAGGCTGACTGGTGTTACACCAACTGAGGAATATGGCCTACACACAAGAGTCAGGTATGGAGGTTTATTTGTTCAGGGGTGAATGTGAATGAGTGGATAAATATGCTTTCAGATATGAAGGTATTTGTATGTCTGTATACTGCAGATACACCTCCCTGAAAATGATGGAAATAAAGCAGACCTCAAAGAGGAAAAAATACCGAGTGCTATTATGCTAAATAAGATCTGCTTTTGCCTATAGAGAGCAAATATTTTAACAGTGAAGATAATATCCTGAGCATGGCCAATAAGAGTTTGCTTTCTTTTCAATAGCAAAGTTTCAGGAGGAACCTGCTGACGGTGGGAGAGCTCCTAAGGTTTCTAGACAGGACAGCTTGCACAAACACAGCCTCTCTATATAGCCTGGGAACAACTTGAGATTCCTCACCCTTTCTATTTGGAGGAAATTACCATTGCCAGGCACAACAATGCCGATAAACACCAGTGCCTAGAGCCTGCGTAACTCAGGTAAACACAGAGCTTCCTGACACGCTGAAAACCACTGGGCACTTCTTTCAAGTCATTCTTCTTACACAGTGTCAGATGTGAGTGTTTAAACAGTCAGCATTTCCTCAGTGAAATACCTACTCTCTTGGTTGATTAGCCTGGTCGATTGCTATGCTTTCATGATTAATCCTGAACGTGGGCTTCTGAACACCTCTTTGAACAGTCTAGTGCAAAATGGCATCTGGTTTGGGAATATGTCTTGGGACATTTTACAGGATCAACCTACTTTTCATATACAGTTTCTTAAAAACCCCTGGATTTTAAATTCATGTTAGAAGTCCAAACTCATGCTGAGAAAGAGTGAAGCAGCAGTCAAGAAAGAAGAGTCTACTGAGTGTCTACTGTCTACTGAGTGCACATTTCAATGGAGCAGTAAGTTTGAGCCCTGGGAATGCACTCAGACTCTTGGTCCCTTGATCACTCAGACTAGAAACTTTGCCTTAATAAACTCTGTTGCTCTACCATCATGCATCTGAGTTTGAATAGCAGGGGTGTCAGTGCAGCAGGGGAAATACAGCCCTGGTGCTTACATGGCAATGTACTGAGACTTGACTGAGGCACCTACCTGGAGCTGGGAATCGTTACTAAGTTTGGACTCAAGAAAAAAGTCCATCTTCTTTATTTATGACTCTATCTTGTCCACAAGCCCTGTAAACCACTTCTTTAACACTCAATCTTCCAGAGCAGGTTTTGTGTTGGCCTTCTGCATGGGAGAGTGATTTTTGTTCCTAATGTTTGGTAGTCAGAAATATGGATTCTGGCACTATCAAAGAAAGCCTGACAAAAATTTACATGATTATTAAATAAAGCTATTGAAGATATAGTTTGGAATTGATGAAAAGTCAGGGAATGCATACAGGCAGTTAGCTGACCATTAGCCACTAAAATGCAATTGTCAAGTCTAATTGATACTAAAGTAAAGAGTATTCTTTCCATTCTGTCTTAAGTTCCTCTATGGTGTTGACATATGGGACCCCAAACTGTATTTCTGAGATGGTCCAGAAGATTTGTAACATTGGGAATGGATTAAATCATAGCAAAGTGCAAACTTCAGCCATGTCAGGAAACTGCTAATTGTAACATTAACCATCGAGTCTTTATATACCAGAAAGTAAAAAGAAGTGCAGAGGTGACCAACATATAAATGAGGTGTTTCTTAAAAAGTTATGAACCCAGCAGCACAGATCTAGAAAATGGATTTCCTTTTTGTCTTTTTTTTTAATACATTATGGCTTATGATGGCTATGCAATTGCACTTGGTGTATTTGGCTACCCCCTCATTATTTTTCGCATATTCTATTAACAGATTATTTAAGAACCAGTTATCTGCTAGCTTCCTTCCACATATAATCTGAAGTCCCTTC
The DNA here is from genome assembly GCA_013398855.1 of Mohoua ochrocephala. NCBI lineage: Eukaryota > Metazoa > Chordata > Aves > Passeriformes > Acanthizidae > Mohoua > Mohoua ochrocephala. The sequence goes on along the minus strand of VZTA01002286.1, from coordinate 62,972 downwards.
TACAGTATGCAGCGATAGGAATAATTTCTCAGTTTGGCGAGTTGTCATACCTCATTTTTTTCTTTCAGCTTTGTGATCATAACAATGACAGGGCTGTCTTCTTGCCAAACCATCTGCCAGAAATCATTCACGGTATTAATCATGGGTCCCTGAGTTGCAATGAAAGCCTTCTCTTTACCTCCATATCCCTGGTTTAGAAACAGACACAAAAGCATTTACTTTAAATTCATGTGACCAATCAATATTGCAGGTGAATAAAAGAGCAGAAAGAGCAGAAAAAAAAATCTGAAATGAAAAAAAATAAATATTTGAACTGAAAGAAGTTATGGCTAACAGTAGAGAAGATCAGAAATTTTTCAGTAGAACAGTTTTTTCTCTGGAGACTATTGATTTGATGAACTTAAATGGTCCTAAGAATACAACAATTCCTCTCAAATTTCCCTGCTTACTTGGCTTCTTTTAGCTAACTCTATTCTTCAAGTTATTGGGACTTTCCTCATCCAGTGGTACTTTAATTTATAATTTAAATGGCAGCAGTGTTTACAAGATAGGTTATAGTCAAAAAGCCACAGGAGAGAAAATAAGAACTATAAAACTGGTGTTTACAAAGATTCATGACAGGAAAAAAAATTAAAATATATGATTGCTTGTGTAGTCAAAGACTCTGCTATACATGTTTTCTAAGGGAGAAGTGCCTTTATGAAACTTTATAGGAAGGACAACACGTATAGGGAGTATAGGGAGTCCCAAAACACACATGAGCGTGTAGGAGGTCAAAGAAAGGTCAGACGAACAGTGGGGAAGCAGAAGAGAGGGAAAGACAAGAAGAAATGGGAAAAACAACACACTGCATTCTTACTTTTTGGGTGAAAAGGAGAAATTAGGAGTTTGTGCAGTGACAGGGTGGCAAACAGAAATGCCGGAGAGAGCCTGGCAATGTCTGAAGGGAATGAGTGAATGGAGAACAGCTGGAGGTGGTGTGGGAGCCTCTAGCCTTGGGTCTTCCTTTTGGGTGCCTTTCTCCCCGACAGCTGTTACTCATTGCATGAACCAGTGGGATAATCCTCAGCTGGCACAAACTGTCCTCCTTCCACTCACCAATCTGCCTGAACATACTTTGTCCAAGACAGGTCTGTCAGGATCCCAGCAAGCCCAAAGGTTTTGTATCCATGGATGTGAAATTTCATTAAATTGCTGGGTTGCATTTTTTCTACAGTTGCTGACAGTTGGACTGGTGTTAGTAGCAGGAGGAGTCACCATATGTGGGCCTGAAGGGTGGTGGTGTAGGGAAAAGGGAGACCTCAGAGGACTCAACATATGGTCTGGCTCATGGGTGAGTTGATCTCCAAACAGAACCGCCCTGCTTAGTTACACGGTGATGTCTTCATAAGAAATGCTGAAAGTACAGGTTGCAAAGTCAGGCAGGGTAAGGGGCATGGTGCTCTGTACATACATATTAATGTACTGTTAATTAAATAAGCAACATCACTGTGGAGTTCTGGGGCCAAATTGCCATTGCACTGTTACCTTTACTCCAGCTGAAGGTCAGCATAGTAACTCTAAAGAAAACATTTAATTTTGCAGGTAGAGGACTACACTCCTAAAATATGATTGAAGGAGTTTCTTTGTAGAAAGTTTCTTCTATCACACATATGTAGACAAAAATATTTGGAATTATCAATGAAGATGGGTAAGAATAAAATAAGTGGCACCTTGGCAAAGCCAGCTATTCACATGGCAAATAAAATATTTTCTCAAAAGTACATGAAGAGTGTACATTTACTTACCCTAATGTAGTTAGCATTTATGTAGGTACTCAAGGAGTCAGATGGATTTTTTGGTTTCAAATACACTCTGCTTAGAGGATCTAAGAGCACAAGGAACATGGAAATTAATAAGAAAACCCATAGTTAGAAGATTTCTGAAGAGAAGCAAAGACTTTCTGAGGGAAAAACCTTTTGTTATTTGGGGTTGTCAAGCAGTAAAGAATTATGCACCAAATTCTTCCCTCTGCAAAGGATCATCACATGTAACTAAGGCACCCCTGCACTGCACAAGGCTGGGCTGTGCAGAGCCATCTCAGCAAGCTGTGGGCACTGAAGCAGCACTGTCAGGCCCAGGCAATGCTCAGCAAGGCCGAGCCTGCCCATGCTGCCTCTCGAGCTGATCTGCCTCAGACTGTCTCTGAAACCTGTGTCGTACCATTGTACAATGGTACATAACTACACCAAGCCCTTTGAACTTCACTTTGGTACTTTTGCCTGAAGCTGTAGTGTTCAGTGACTACACTGGACAGTTGGATTTAAATTAAGAAGAGATTCCTCTGCCTGGGATGAAATCAAATATGTGTGTTTTATACCAATTTAAGTTCACTGGAAGGGGCTGGACTAGGTAATCCATATTTGTCCCTTCAGTCCTGTGTCCTCATCTGACACAATTTGTGACCAGTCATGTGTACTGGCCTGGAGACACAATGCCAAAATACAAGAACATTTTCCTCTGCACTTACTTCCTTCAGTCTTGGATGCTCTAGAATGGAGTGGGGGCCAGTTCTATCGAATAAAGAGCTGGGGGTTATTAAATCCCTCCCGGAAAGGAACGTTTTGCTTGTTCATTTGTGATTATGTGGCTGCCCCCGCCCCAAGTAATACCATTTAGGAATTAAAGCCAATATATTCTCAAGTATACAATGTAACAGAAAGGGGGAAGCAGATGGGGAGTGAGATTCCCATGTGGGGCTGTCTAGGGACATACTTTAACTTCCTTCACATTTTTTCTGAAAAAATATTCTACCATTAACAAAAACATATGGAAATATTTCTATGCTGAAAAAAATCTTTTCTTCTGGAAATTGTCTTAAATACTTCGTTATAATCAGTGGGGTTTTTTGACAGTACTCAGACGCCTACTGGTTTGGAAATAGTCTCTGGAATAGCTCCTTTACTGAGTGCAATCTAGGCAATGTGTTTAAAGATACACACGTGGGCACTGAGCTGGAAAGAGGCAAGTAAACACTATTTAGTGTGTGGCCCTGCTGTTTACATAAGAAATATATAACTGATATATATAGATATGCTGTAGCAAAACCTAGTATTTTCAGAGTTGCTTTTGGATTTCTTTTGTGACTTTTCATCCTGTTCCTAAGAACACAATAAAACCTTGGCAAATCAAAGGAAGAGGAGGGATGATCCCAAACATGTTTTATGTCCTTTTCCCACTGGAGGTCACAGGAGCACCTTGAACAGGAGTGGAGCCTTTGTAGAACCCAGGATGATGTTTTGAAAGTATATTTCTTAAAATATGCAAATGACTGCATGACTTCAAAGTCTGCACATGGAAGTCTTGTCTTCTGTGGTTAATAGCACTACGTGAACCCTAATTAACTCGTGTTAAAATCTCTTTGTACTAGTTTTCCTACCTTTTTTCACTTAGAACTTTTTTTCCCCTTAACAATATGAGGACAGGAAACCTCTCATTCCTTTTCAGCACGGAGTGGTTATTAGCCATTTCCACAAATGCCTCAGGCTACGTGGCCTTGAAAAAACACCCACTTCCTCTAGCTCACACAATGCCTCTGATTCTGGTGTCGCTTGACCCCTACCTTAAAAAACCTCTTCCAAGCAGACTCAACATCCAGTTTAATTACCATGTCTTGAGATAAATCCCTCTGTTACTAGGGAGCAGCTAAATCAGTTTTACAGTTTCTGAGACCTCCTTCCAACTCCAATCAATGAAACAAACACTGCTTCCGAACAGGAATCTTTTATAAATTAACAGTCATGATCAGCTATGAAATAGGCAAGGGCTGTAAACTGAGCTCTGCGATGAGGAAAACCTGAGCAATGCTAAAGATTCAGAGCCACTAGGCAATCATCAGACACAAATCGAAGTCACTGGCTTCCTCCTGAATGACAAAAACCTTGGAGGTAATAATCTTATCTTCAAGGATGGCAAAGTCTTAGAGTCTGAAGCTACAGCAGAAAGAGAGATGCTGACTGCAAGGTTGAATTCATCAATGTCTGTAAAGCATCTGAAAATGCACCAGAGCGGCTAAGCACTTATAATTACTAATAAAATTTGTCTTTTACAGTTTTAACTGAGGCAAAATTACTGCTGTTTTTTTTCCATGTATCTAGGAAGTCTGGAATAATTCTCTCAGTAGAGTAGAAGATGCTTCCTCTAACTCTAACAAATTAATGTTGTCCTGAATTTATCACGTTGGAGGAATAGGAGGGTGTTAAAGGGACTGTAACTTGCCTCCACGGGAGTGCCTGGTGCAGGGAACAAGCAGGGATATATGGTAGCAGTGCTGGACAACCTCCCGCCATACCATGGATACTGGAAGATCATTCACTCCACGAACTCCATTGGTGCTTTCATCAGGGAGCAGAACTGGAGCTGTTTGTAGTCAGGACTGGGGAGTGCAAGGGAGCTCGAAAATTTCAGCATCAAGGGAATGGTTTTCCAGCATCTGTTTAGATGCTTTCATAATAAAGTGCTTTGCTCATATGATTTAACTTTCCCCTTGTCTTTAGTGGAACATCAGAGCCAGTTTTAGCACAAGCACTTCAAGCAACAGATTGTGGACTTCTGGGTCTGACCCCCCAAGTGCTTTCTATCTTCATGTTAGTGTGAATCTGCTGTTCTGCCCAGGGCAATCTCATGCAGACTTCTGACTTGAGGTTAGTCTTCAGAGAGGGATAGGGAATGGTAAACTAATGGATGTGTTGCACATACAAAGATACCCACAGAACAGTGTTAAATCACCTGCTCCTTTGTAAGCAAAAGTCCACGCGTACTCTGAAATACCACGGGAATTCTGCTCCTGGTTTGAGATGGAAAAGTGAGACAGGAAGTAGGAAAGATAGAGGGCTGAAGAAGTAGTGGGAGATATAGGAGAAGATAGTAGGAAGCTGAGGTCCTGCTGCAGGGACTTGTAGTGGGGGCTGCAAGAGACAAGCAGGCAAAGGTGAGGATGTGGAGTAAGAGGGTGAGGAATGAGCAGCAGGGCTGCTGTTCTGCCACAGGGATGTGGCTGTGGTGAGAGACTGGGAAATCTGTGTGCAGGATTTGGAACCTGCTCAGAGGGCGTGAGAAATACTGTAGACTGGTCGCAGAGGGGATGCAGCTGAAGATACAGAGCAGGGTTTAACAGGAGCTGTGGGTGGGGTTGCAGTCAGGAGGAAGGATGGAGAAACACTGATCTTAAGGAACTGCTTAGCCACTTGCCTCTGATCCCACATTGGCCCCTCAGTAGTTGAATTAGAATACTATTGTAATGCAAATCACCCTTAGAGAACTTAAAGCAGCAGCCTAGTGTTTGCATAAGAGTGTTGGCCATGTTATACTGCAACTGAAACATCTTTCATAGAAATGTAACATCTCCTGTACTTTGTAGTTTTCCATATAGAATAATTTTCAATAGGCATTAGTTGTATTTCACATGAGTGTGTCTGGCTGGGTAGTATCTGCTAACATAAACCTGCCCTCACGCACCCTGTCATAGAATTATCTCTTAGAAAATGAGAATATCTACCACAGCACAGAGGGTGGAGCTGGCAGGACTGGGCATTTTTAGGACATAATCCATCAGCTCAAACGTCACTTGTCATCACAGGTGCCCCGATTCAGGAGACGCACCCAGTGCTGGGAATGGAAAAGCTGATGCGGGTGTACAAAGCAGGGGGTTGATATCATCTGAGCAGGAAACCAGGAAAGCTGTTCTATTTAATCACTCAAATAATTTCCAAACCCTCTCAGACTGGGTGTGGGGTGTGCGAATATTTATTATGAGCATGTGCCTCAATCCTCAAAATATCTCCTCTGAAAAAGCCTGGTGCTAACACTCAACAGAGCTTCTGATTTCTGTCAAGGACGGTTACAAAGTGCCTGTCAGTGGGTAGCTGTGGTGCACACCAGCAGTGTGCTTGGATTGAAAATGTGCTCTGGAGCTAGCAGCACATCCCGGCTAACTGGAGGTGAAGACACACAGGCACGCTGGTTCTCAAAGCTCATCAGCATCAAGCACAGCCCAGCTGTTGTGTCCCAATTCAAAACACATGCTACAGTGAAACAGGACTCATCGCATTTGCAAGGCGTTGCTGGAGGCGAACCTGATGGTGGCTGGGGCAGCCTGGACCGGAGATGCTACGGGAAGGGAGAACTCCTTCCAAAAATCTGCCAGTCAGGCAGAGGGGGGCTGGTGATATCTTGTCTCCACTGCAGCTGATGGCAAAAGTCCTGCTGTCGTCAAAGGGGTCAGGATTTCACCCTCTGTGTACATCCTGTTGACACTGGGCCAGACTCTAAGGGACGCTGAATTGGCCAACTGTTTGGTATCTAAATTGCATTCAGTTACCTTCTGTCTTTAATTTCCTTCAACATTTCTCGACCGTACTCGGATGAACACAGCTATTGGTTGCAATAGAGGAACTAACCTTGAACACAATAAAAATACACAATAAAAATTTTACTGGAGGCTGACGAGAAGCAAGGACTCCACACAAGCTTCGTTCCCAGCTACATATCACATTTCTGAGATTAATCTAGAGGCTGAAGGCCATCAGTTCTCATTAGTTTGACTGCAAGGCCTTGGTGTGATGTGAACAAATTATAATGCTTTCAGATTTGGTGAGAGAAATCTCATAATTTAAGATGTGCGAATTTGAATGACTAACATATAACATACGCCCACAAGGATATTCTAGAGATGTTTAGAAAACAAATTTCACGTTGATAGGATATGCTGTCATTTTAAAAGTATTCTCCATTCCAAACCTAAGCAAAGGATTTACATTTTTCCGTGGGAATGTTCTGTAATATTTTGAATCACTGAACTTTTTCAAATTTGGTGATGTCAAAAATTATAAAAATTCAACTATTCATGTCTATATTTAGTGTAATGTTAAAACCTCTGCAACCTATTTTGAAACAGAACACAAACCAAAATGTTTAATAAAAGAGAAATGGAGTATCTCATTATCCACCAACAAATGTTATGAAAACAGCTGCATTTCAGAGAAATGCATGTATTTTGAAGGAAAACTATTCCACTGAAAAGTTTTCAATCACCTCCAATTATAACAAAGCAATCGTATATGAATTTGGGCCAATGAAAATACAGAAGCAGTATAGCAAGGCAGTAACAAGTTTAGAGCAATGAAGAGGCAGCACTGCGTCAGGAATGTGAACAGATTTCTGCAAAGCCAGTTTAGTGCATGGAGAAGAAAAAAAAGCAATCAAGAGAGGACCTTTAAAGATGGGAGCCCACTACAAGACAAGAAAGGTTGCACTTGCTTTTTGTAGTCTGGGTTTTTTTAGTCCCAAGTATCTTGACCCAACCAGAGGGAATATTCAGTGACTGCAAGATGGTTTGAACTGTGATGAGGAGCTACTGCAAGGCATGGCAGACCTCACTCTTCCCATCGGCCTGAGCTGCCTTTCAGAGAAAATCAGCATGAGCCCAGGCCGCCCTTCAGTACATGGCTGGGATGCTGCCAGCCTGTGTACCTCCTAAGGCATCCAGTGAGAGTTCTGCATTGGCCAGTCCAACAGCACTGGGCTTCTGTTATCTTTCTACATGGATTATAAATACAAGTATGAATGGGCACATATCGAGCAAATGTAAAGACAGCTAGATTTTCACAGCAACACATTCTCAAAGCAGGACTAAATGTCATAGTAGGAAACCATGGGCTAACTCACTTACTTGGCAAAATTGTTTTATAGCGGTTTTTAGTTCCATGACTCGGGATGTCAATTTCTTTGGGATCCACAAAATTCATTGGTATTTCCTACAAAAAATAAATTAAATCAGACTGATGTTTCCAAAGGAGCCATGCAGGAAATTATCACCAGAAGGCCATCTGCTGTTACACAACTGTCTTTTAACATCAAAGTTATTAAGAAAAAAAGTGGTTCCCACCTCAAGCCTGTCAACACCCTTCCTTTAATAAACACAGGGAGTTGCATATTGAAGGGGTGACTTCCAAGGAACACTTCTGATGAATTATTAAAAAGAAAGTTTTTATGGGATTAGGACCAAGGTTAAAATGCACTAGAGTTCCAGAAAAGTGGAGTACAAAAGTACAGTACTGTGGCAAAAAAGAGCAATACTTTACATAATTGGGGGAGGAACTTTAAAAATAATTAAATATTAATATATGGCAAACTTTTTAAAAATTTTGTGCTAAGCCCTTAACAATGAAATTCAAAGACATCACTTGCCTTTTATTTCAACTACTAGAATGAAGTGCCTTAGTCTTTTGCATTCAGTGACTCAATAATAATAAAAATCTGAAGCTATTTCTTTTGCTTCTCATTTTGATCTTTAGTGACCGATTTATATTGCAGATGTGTGTAACTAATGTGACAGTTTCCTTTAAGTTTTAAAAATACACAAATAATAAACTCCTCATAAACTTAAAATTACTGTTTTTCAAATTGTTTGTCAGCATGAAAAGTAAGAATCTGCAAATTTTGCATTGAACAAAATGTTTAACTTGGTTTAAGGGAGGGTAAGAATAATTTTGATTTCAAGGTCCTGAAACAATGGTTTTACAGTTGAATAAAACCAACCCTTTTAAAATGGCAGGATGAAACATGCAGGGTTGCTTGTTTTTTTCACGATTGTGGGGGATGCTTTACCAACTAAAATAATCTGGCAAAATCACATTAAAAATGCTTCAGTTTACTCAAACGTTCATTTTTATGCTGATTTTTTTTTGGCCACCATTATTGAAATTATCTTAGAGGAATCTGAAATTTGATCTTCAGTAAATTAATACTTAAAAGAAGAGCCATAATTAGAGACTTGGAAACTTCATGCTAGCCTGGGACATTTGGCCTAAGAGACAGTGGCATATTAAGGAATTGTCTCTTAATTTGATCTTCAGTAAATTAATACTTAAAAGAAGAGCCATAATTAGAGACTTGGAAACTTCATGCTAGCCTGGGACATTTGGCCTAAGAGACAGTGGCATATTAAGGAATTATTAAAAATGTCACATAGGAACATGAGGAGGATCTGTTGGCTTGCATCACTGGAAAATTTACTTAAGGATTTTCCTCCAAAATGATTTGGTTTCTACTCTAGAGGTGCAGGCCTGCCCAGTACTTTGGCACAGAAGAGATGCATGGTCACTGTCCTTCAGACCCAAGCTCTGGTTCTGCCCAGCATGACTGACCTCTGCAGGGATTTTTTTAAAGGAACAGGGACGAGGCCTCTAACAGCTTGTCAAGCATGCACTCAATAGCAGATTTTTACATGGGTTCACCAAGCAGGGGAAGCTACCCTCTCACTTTACTGCTTGAAGAGACGGCAAAGTTAAGTAAAATTTAGATGGTTCATAATGAAATGCTGTGATTCGTTTCCACTTCCCAACTTGGCGTCTGAACATCTTACTATGTGAGGCTGCATCTGTGTTGATTTTTATTTTTCTACCTTCTCTGCCTTATGCCCATGCATTTCATGGACCTTCTTTATTCTTCCCCTCTCCCTCACTCAGTTTTTTCCTTGATCTCTTCTTGGTCTTCAGCTGGCTCCTCAAAAGAATGACCTGCTGTGTCAGGCCAGCCAAAGTGTTGCTGCTAAGTTACACCTTCCTTGCAGGTACTTCACCCAATCCTTTTTCAGATCATTGTACCGCTATCCATATGATGGCTGTCCTAAGTTCAGGATCTTCTCACTTCTCAGACTTCATTCTTGCATAAACCTCGTCCCTACTACCTCAGGTCAAACCATCTCACCTCTGTCCTGCGTCTAATACTGCTTCCTCATCCACAAAACTACAAAATGAGCTCCCACACCCTCCTCATATTCACCTCTGACTTCCACCGCTTCCCAATGGTGACCTCTGTGAGACTCTTACCCTTGGCCCCTGGGTTCCGGATTCTTCCAACTGGCTGACCTAGAGCTTCCCTAGCTCAGTTCTGGCTTAGTACAAACACCACCAGTACATGGCCTCTGAAAGGTTTCCGTGCTAAACTATGCACCAAGCAAGAGAGAGCCAGACACTAAGCCTGTGTTTAATGTGATCTATGTTTGTCACCTACAGAGACTGGAAAAAGATGCGTGAGGAAGACTCCTCTGCCTGCCCAAGTGATGGTGGTTGGTGAGGGTCTTCCAGCTGCCTGGCTGTGTCCCTCACTACGCCTACTGAAATTTTTAAATAGTTCATCATTTGGCGAGTTACTGACAGATGCAAAAATGCCACCGAGTTGAAAACAGAAACACATTTCTCTGGGCCAACTGGGACCATTAATAACATTAATAACTTACATCCTGTAAACACTTTCTAATCAGTGATCTCCTCCCAGTAGTAAGTACTTGTGAGTCCAAGGGCACAGACAGAAATCTGACAATACACCGTGGATCGCAGCCACAGGCAAGTCACTTAATCTGAAAGTGGCTGTGAGAAAAAAGATTATTCCAGAAAAAAAAAAAATCAAGATAATATGAGGATAACATTCCTGCTAAGAGGGGAGCAAATAAGCCCAGCAGACTGCAAATAGCAGGAACATGTGCAAATTAGCATACAAACTCTGTAGCTGTATAGGCAGTATATATATAATTGTTTTATTAAACATATATATTTAATTAAATAATTGCAAATAATGTACAAACTGCACACATTCATGTACTCAGTCACTTGCACGCAATTATAGATGCATATGCATGTTGTTCATGGGCTGTTTTCCCTCTCTGAGCGATACCTTCTAATAACAGCTGTTCTGGCTCACATTAGGTTTTAAATGCTGTTCATACACTTGAAGAGGTATGATTTGGATCTCTGAAGACATTCAAGAAAATGTGGCAAAATTTAGGAAAATTCAGGCAGGTAGTCATTATACCCATCCCTCTATTTTCATGAGGACCTAATTTTATAGATTTAATGATCTGGCACCTCCCCATGCATGACTGTATTTCTTGACATTTGAGTGTTTTGGGAAAAGTGAATTTTATCTTCTGTCACCAGCTTCAGATATTCTGTCCTGTGAAGAGTAACAACTCAGGCTACTAAAGAAAACCTATATACTGGGCAAATTATGTTTCTTCCTCCTTCCAAATCAGGTATGTTCTTGCAACCAAATATACCCAACCTTTTTGTAGCATAATTTAAAAAAAAACCAAGAAAATATCTTAAGAAATATTATGGAAAAATATTTTGATTGTAATTTGGTAATAAAACCTTTTATAGTAACAATAAATAATGTCTCTTTAATTGTTCATGAAAAAAATTTGAAGAACTGAAAATAACCTGAAACTGCTCATGTTTTAATTTTCCACTGAAAACTTTAAACATTTCTCAATTTTTTTCACATTTAAAAGTTTTTCATGAGAACTAATAACTCTAGTCTCCAGAAGACTGCCTTACTGTATTTCTTTAGCTAGTTAAAATGAGCTGTGTGAGCAGAACGGGTGAGGGTTATATACTGCGTTCTTTGCATGCCTCAAGTTCCTACTTGAGCTATTATCTGTGGCAAGGAACACAGTAAACAGATACTGTTCGACAGCTTCATCTTAAAACACATTTTTAAAAATGGTTTAGAAACAGAATAGACAAGTCACGACCTTTTCAATAAAATTCTGTGGAAACACTGAATGGCCAAAGCCATGTTGTGCCCCCCTGAGGGACAAATAAAATGTGACTCTGTCTCCCCAAAGATGTGCCCAACTGCTGTGTGAGACGATTCGGGTAAACAGGATTCTACGAGGTGCCAATTTGTCTGTACAAACTGTCTCCTAACATGGAGAGTTTAAGCATGATGAAGTTATTTCTTCTGACTTCCCTGCCTGAGCAGCAGAATGGCAGAGAACCTATGGCATAACTGGCGATAAAAGTATGTTGGATGATTGTAATTTTTTCTGTGTACACTGTCTGTCCACTTTTTGGTAGAAGAACTGAGGGATTTACTTTTCTTAAGCAAATGACTTTTACTATAAACCTTGGATTTTAAAGGTAAATAAAATGGCTGCTTCATAGGATGCAATTATTCAGAATGAAAAGCTATTTTTAGAGTAAGATGGCATTCATTATCTATTGATCCACATGCACAAATTGGAAACAAAATGATACCTAAGGGATCACATGCTCTGGCATGTTTAATTTTAATTCCTTCCAGTTTCTCTGATTTAGATATCAGATTTCTAGATATGCAGTTTCTCTGGCTCAGTTCTGGAACCCTTCGGAAAAACCGCTACCTCTGGCCCTGCGATTCCTCGGCTGCTGAAACACAACTGCTACATTACACCTCTCCAGTTAATCCATCAGTAAGTGCATATATGGACTCCTTTAGGATTCCTGGGTGACTACTAGCTTCCTTTCATTAATTTTATTGCTTTGTTATAGAATCCCTACCACTAATGCTTCAATATCAGACAGAACCTCTAGTGATCTGCTTGAACCTATCCCTGCCACAGATGTAGGAAATTTCCTGAGTTCTTCTAGGGTCAACGCAGATGCAAATAATGGAGTCACTTCTCATCTATTCGTTCAACTTCCCCAAATCACTTTTCTACCATTTTGATCAACTGATCCCTGTACTCTTTGGTAAGCTTCATGCTGTTGATCTGTTTAAAAATGAAGTTATGATTTTTTAGAATTCAAAACCTTTTTTGCCCTGCCTTACTCAGCATTCACATTCAACTGGCATCAGTTTATGCTCTTTTCTATTTCCCTTGTAAAAAGTGTCTCCTTTATTCTGAGAGCTTCTTTCACCTGAGTGTTTTGCAATACCAGATTTTTTCAGGTCTTCTTAATGCAATGTGTTGTAATTTGTTTTCCCTGACTGAGTTTTTCTGCTCTGACTTTTTTCCAACTGGCCACTTTCTTCATTTTAGATTCTTACCCCTTTTACTAATAAATACACTTGTAAAACGCTTCAGGGTTTTTTGTCTTGAGTATATTAGGCTGCTGTATGCCATGCTTGTTAAAGATATTTTGGACCTTGGGACAAAAGTCCCTTTTAGACAGGGACTGTGGGTGCCCCTATCTGATCCAAAAACCGATTCACGGTGACTAAAATTTAGTGCTCAAATTGCAAACATACATGGTGCTTACATGGGAATAAATAAAATCTCCAATTATTACTGTGTTTTCTGTCATCATAGTCTTTATGACCTCTTTGAAACTGTCACAGTGTTACAGTTCTGACCATTTGCACTGTAGCCCTATTATAACACTTAGCCCATCGATGATGGGACTTCAAACCAAGAGGAATCTGTATTATCCATGGATATAACTGACTGACTTATCTGTCTTTAGTGCACAAACATAAAACACTGCCTTGAAACTATCTAACCTGCCCTTTGGAAATGATTTGCACCTTGACATTAAAGTGCTGCCCAATTATTTTTTCCTCCAGTTTCTGTTGTGGCACTTATGTCAAAAATCCTCATTTCAATCGTGTTGTTGAACTCACCATGAATTCTGCTTGAAGTAAATGAGAACACGCAACTGCGTCTCGAAGCTGCTGCCGTGTCAGGACGCGGCCAGCTGACTGCAGGTATTCCATCGCCACTTTTTCTCGTGGGGTTGGCACAGTGACGAAAGGTTCAACACTTCCCAAGCTGCTCATATCCAAAGTCAGTGAGACATTGGATCCTCGTCTGCATTAGAAAATAATTCAAATGGTTATACGAGATCTGTGTTACTGTAAATCCCATACTCATGAAGCTGATCCTGAGTTATTTATGCACCCAGACTTTCTCTAGAGTCACTGATGGATTTGAGCATGCAAAGACTGCAAGACTGGTTTCACTGGCAGCACTGAGCGGACAGAAAACCAAGTACCTCCTACTTCTTCAATCTAACAACTGATGCTGCAAAAATATGTGCTAGGGGGCAACTATATGAATTATTCTCAGAAGCAGAAACAGTTTCCTATACGCTACTTTATCGTTATGAATGTCAAATACGAAAGTGGTATCTTGGTAAGGAAGAAATATTTCACAGAAAAAACCCCAGGGGATATATTTCTAACTGATACACATAACAACATGAAATAAATTCACAGTTATGTTAGGTGCATGTTTAAGAATTTATTGAAATTAAATATACATAATGTAGCGAGACAAATTGACAAAACCAGCAGAAATAAGTGAAAGGCAGTGTAAACATTGTGACTACCAAGACAGTAGACAATGTCTCAGGTAGAAGGAAAGGGAGAGGCACTAAACCACAATAAATGATCTGTGTCCGAGGAGAAGGAACGGTCACAGACTTAAAAGGGGCTATTTGGAAACGCCAAACATCTCTTGCAGGACAATCAAATTCATAACATTTCCATTTCTACAGGAAAATAAAGTTGGATTCAATAACAACTTTCAGCCATGAAAATACAAATAGACCACACTCGTGTGGGCTTGGTATGAGCCATATTCTTTTTGGGGCTTTCTCAAAACAACCATTAAGAAAACTGGCTTTTTTTATATTTGCAACCCATCAATCAAATATTATCTACTCAACCTTTTAGGCATATTGATTGCAAAAAATCCATGCTCTACAAATTGTGATGACTAAACACAAATTTATAGGCATCTATCAAAGTTTTTGTGTTTACTAAGCAGCAATCAGTACTAGACTGACAGATTCAGCTCGCTGAACTGGACTACAGATGCCCAGCTCAGTTAACATTTACCAAGCAGCTATGCACATACAGAGATATGAGAACACCAGTTTGATTCCTACCTCTGCACATTATTGTCTCTCCATTAAGGTGCGCTTACAGGGAAGTTCTTTGAACTCTTAGTTACTCTATCATGCTTGGATATACACAAACATAATGTAAGATTGTCTCAAGTCTCTCCTAATAGTCATCCTGCCAGATCAGTATACAATTCTATGCCTTGCCCATTTGTAAAATCACATATGCCAATGATTAACCATTTACTGGATAATCTATTATCCAGTGATTTCCATTTTTCCGCTAAAACCCTGCTTGGTTGGGTGCATTTCTCATCTGCAGGAGAACTGCTGGGAAAGTGTGACTGCACACCTCTCTGAACACTGGATGTTAAGACACAACTGTACCTTTTAGAGTAATACCATGTATTATTATAAATATAATACAGACATCATCTGATAGTATCTGTGAGGCAAGTGCTATTCCCCTCAATATTGGAGGAATGCTCTCCTCTATAGAATCACAGAATCATTAAGGTTGGAAAAGATCTCCAAGACTGCTGAGTCCAGCCTTTGATTGAGCACCACCACCATGCTAACTAAACCAGAGCATTAAGTGCCACGTCCAATTGTTTCTTGAACACTTCCAGGGACAGTGACTCCACCACCTTCCTGGACAGCCCGTTCCAATTCTTGACAACCCCTTCAGTGAAAAAATTCTTCCTAACTTCCACCCTGAATCTCCCCTGGTGCAACTTGAAGCCATTTCCTCTTATCTGTTGCTGATGCCTTGGGAGAAGAGGTTGACCCCCTTTCAGGCAGTTATACAGAGCAGTAACGTCTCCTCTGAGTCTCCTTTTCTCTAGGCTAAAGATCCCCAGCTCCCTCAGCCGCCTTTCACAGGACTTGTGCTCCTTCCTCAGCTCCACTGCCCTTCTCTGGACATGCTCCAGCACCTCAATGCCCTTCTTGTAGTGAGGGGCCCAAAACTGGACACAGGACTCAAGGTGTGGCCTCACCAGTGCTGAGTGAAGGGGGTCAGTCATTGCCCTGGTCCTGCTGACCACACTATTCCTGATACAGGCCAGGATGCCATTGACCTTCTTGGCCAGCTGGGCACATGCTGGATCATGTTCAGCTCCTGTTGACCAGCACTCCCAGGTCCTTTGCTGCTGGGCAGCTTCCCAGCCACTTTGCCCCAGCCTGTGGCGCTGCACAGGTTTGTTGTGACACAAGTGCAGGACCCGGCACTTCACCTCGTTGAACCTCATACACATCAGCAGATGCTTCAGCCATTTTATTTTAAATTAAGTGATTTCTATCATGTCAGTCTGCATGCATAAAAATTACTTCAAGTCCCTCATCTGCCACTTCGCAAAGCACAAAGCAACAATGTCCAAGAGACAAGACCACCCGGTGGAATGGGTGAATCTCACATTGTGCCATTTTGTTCACAAGCCTATTTCAGCTTAGGTCACGGGTGGGTGGCAGCAAGAGCTTTGCTGCCCAGGCCTGCAGATGGTAACAATGAGTCAGCAGTGGGTGTCTGGCTGCCTCCAGGGGTAGATGAGGACAATTTCTGTTGGCACAGGGAAGTGGGTGGGATATGATTCGGCTAATTTTGCTAGAAGGTAGGCGGAAGTGAAGTAGCATCCTGAGCAAAAAATGATGGGTAAGTGGTACATGCACAAACTACCAGCAGTGCTCTGTGCCTCATGGCACAGCCTGCACGGTACCGGAGCCCCAGGCAGCAGCACCAGCACTCACACCCAAATCCAGAGCCGTGACAGTCTGGGAAGTGGGCACACCATGGTGGCTGCTCTCAGCTGGACCCTGCAGGAGGGTACTGGCTCACATGCCCATCCCATTTCCCTGGGGACTGCTCTAGCCTGCGGGGGGAAATCAGTTCCCAACTCCACACCACTTCTCAAGGAAAACATCCTGTTAGACCTCTCTCTGTCACAAAACCCCTCCTGCGCAAGCACCTTTTCTGACCACGCCCAGCAATTTATTCCACGGAAAAAGGCAGTCCCTCAAACAGGTGGCTCTGAGTGCATATATTGCCAATCCAGTCTTTTGAAAACCATCCAGAAATCCACAGAAGACCTGTGCAATGAATCCCTCCAAATCTGTTTAGGCTACCTTTGGTTGAGAAATGGGTAGCAATTTAGATCCAGACATACTTCTGGGAGAGCCTACTGGGATTTCCTAATATAGAGGAAAAGTATTCCCATTGTCCAGTAACAAAGTACAGTGAAAATGTTAATATTTTCTTTGGCTTTTACATTGTTATAACTGACAGTCTTGGCAACAGGGCGATTTCCTTTTTAACAACAACAAAAAATATACCTGATCTAATTATAACTGCGAGTATACAGCTTTTACCATTTATGGGGATTATTGATGAACACTGGTCTTGAGGCTCTTACTCACTCTGGAAAGAAGAACCAGTTCTTAGGTGCATATTTTGCATTAAAAGGTACACATTGAATAAAATCTGAATATAGAGCAATCTTCTTAGAAGTTCATAAGAGGACATACAGTGGATCACAGCTCTAAAGGTAATTCTTCCATAAACATGGGGATCTCAAAGAACCCTTTTGAAGTAGTATTCTTCAATTAATAAATTTTTAAAAATAATGTTTACATACATTAGAAATGCTATAACCAATATTAGCATTAATCACACACACTTCTTTATTGAATTCTTTATGCTGAGGAATAGGGCTGAAAACAGAACATATTGCACTGAAAGATGAGGGAGGGCCTGAACCATCATGTGTTTGTATGTTCTAATAGAAGATGCTTATAAGTATCAGGTCCTCCTCTAGACTTTCTGGATTCTCAGTGTTCCTCTAATAGTTAAATTCTTCACTCTCTGTTGAAGACTAGAAAGCAAGAATTCTCTTCTCTTTTACTACCTGGATGGAAAGAGGTTACCTACTGAGCTCACCTTTCCCCACCTTACTAGGATGGACTGCACAAGGCTGGCCACAGAGCAATAAGGAGGTACCACCTAAAACAAAGCTCATTTTTAGTAACTATCCCTTGCCTACGTTAGGTTTTGAATAAGGAAATCACAATCAGGCCAGAGACACTTCAAGTCAGACAGCTTATTTTACTTGGAAATAAACATACAAATACATACATACTTATACAGATATATACAAATGTATATATAAAAATATGTATCTCCTGACTGTTATTTTTCCACTTCAAATTAGAGTAAGGGACCCATACACATGGGTTTTCCCTTATTTCCCCTGGCCAAGCTTTTTTTACCTTTTAAATGACTTTATATTCTTTATGTTCCCCATGTGAATAGTCTGGGCCAAATAAGAGAAGATTTTGTTATGATACACCTACCCCAGCATCCTCTCGAGGCTGTGTCTTGATTCCATGCAAGGAATCTGAGGAATCGTAAACATTCGTGACAACATGACATTAAAATTGTCAGGAGACTAACTCTTCCGAAGTTCCACCAGCTGGGACAGCCACCTCATCACTGGGTACGTGAATAAGTGCAATCAGGAAACCACTTGTGTCTGTGTATTGTCTGGAATCCCATAGGGGGGTCTTACTACATACTCGCAGAACTCTTTTCAGTTGGATAATAGGAACAAGTCCACTGATGAGAATTCACTGGAGTATTTTAAATAATACATTTACAGAAGCAGATTTTATTACAAGGCATGATAAAAATTTTAAAAAGCAATGTTTGTTTGAAAATTCTCGAAAGGAAGCTCCACCTGTCCACCTTAGAGGGCCACTAGATTACTAAAGTGCTATTAATCATTACTGAGGTCATTTCCAGGTCTTCCCTGACCCTAAAATTAAGCCATAGATGTTGATTATGAAAATCCAATTGCCCGACACGTTTTCCCAGTTATTTATTTAAGCTGAATAATTTCTTTAAATACACATTCCCATGTTTATTCAGCACTCCTGAAAAATGCAACACTGAGATTCCTGAGCCTTGGCCTCTCATTCTCTCTAGTGGTTCTGGAAGCAGCACTGATGGCTGCTGCCCTCTAGGAGTCATTGCCCTCTGACCCCAGAGCTACGGACACGGGAGGTGCTTCCTCCTGTGCCATCGGTCCTCCACACCCTGGCCAAGCTGCTGTGCAGCTCAGGAGGGAGCTGGGTCTGGCATGTGGGTAGAAGAAAGTCAATAATTAGCATGAAGAGTGGAGCTGGATGCAGTTGCTGGGGAGAGAGTTTGCTTTGGGTCCTCAGATGCCACTTGTAGCAGGGAACACTCCACAGGGCTACTTTCCCTGGGTTTTACTGAAGGGAAAACCACAATTCCCCTGTGCCTTTTCTTTCTCTGGTGCTCACAGATTAGGCCTAGACATGGGTCCTGAGTCGCTTACCTTGCGGGTCCATCTCATCAGCAAATGCACCGAATGAAGGTAGGGTTTGCTCTGCTGTAATTGCACTGGGAGAGCACAACTAGGCATATGCTTTCCAGCACTCACTCCCTTACTGCTGCCAGACTTCACCTGCATATCTAGTTTTATGTTTCAGTAGAGCAATTCAAAGGGAAAAAAAAGTATATTTGGAAAAAAGAACAATGGAAAAAATACAGGTCTCAGCTTTCTTTCTCCTTTCAGCAAAATAGCTAAGAGAAAACATGGTCATGTGGATGAACTACTGTGATATGTAAAACTCCAGTAGAGTGTGAAAAGTACAGTAAATTAGAAAAGGACTTAGTATTGTTATTAATCCTCTATACCAATAGAAAATAAATAAAAATAGGAAACTGTGACTTCATCAAGAAAAATCAGTGTTGAAAAAAGGAAAAGTAGAAAAGCAGAAGTACAGAAAGGTTAAAATAATCTTTCCAAATGACTGAAGATATTGCTGTTTTCTTCCTGCCTTGGGCAAATAGTAATATGGATCATCTAATAAACAACTGAGACATTTCTTCACAAATGAAGATTTATAATATCCATTACAGACAGTCCTGAGAAGGTTAAGAGATGACTCATTGGAAACAAAATATCCTTTGACAAGTTTTAAAGTAACATTCACACTACTGTTAAATAGTTGCTTCTAACGCATAAGAACAATTTCTGTATTTTTCAAAAGTGCATCTCTATGATTCTTGCTCTATACTTGGTAGCCTGAAATATGTATCCACCATGTGCTGCTGATATTACTGGACATCTTGGGAAAGTAGGGCTGAATGAGAGTATGGTGTCTTGGGGTGACTTTATGATGTGTATCCCCTATCGCCTGCTCTATGCCCAGACATGATTCCTGGGCCTTGCTGTGTCTTTTAAACTGGGTGCAAGGGAAAGAAAAAAAAAAGCCAGACGAACTTTGCAAAAACAGTTTTGCAACATGTTTGGTTATTTTGCAGCTACTTTATTATGCATGAAAATAAAAAATTCAGGACCTTAGTTCTACCTTCAGCACTTGGGTGTGCAGTAGGTCAAAACTTGATCTTCCCCACTCTCCTGCTATCTCGACATATCAGTAGTACTTAAACCACCAGAAATTACTTACTGACTTCTTGTCATGCATAGGAACAGTAAACCTCTCTTTTTCTATGGGTTCCTGGCCTCATTTCCAAAACCTTATTCCTCTCACAGATAAATCTTCCTCTGGCTCTGATTTTCCTCTCCAGAAAGGAGATCCTGGACAGATAGGTAGATATTAGCCCAATTTTCCACAAACATGCTTAACAATTAAATGGTTAATATTACTGATATTTATATAATTTCTACTCTGGCTTGCAGACATCTGCACCTGAGACAAATCCTGTAGCCATTGGTGTGAGCAGCCCCATCTCACCAAACCAAGGACCTCATTTACAGAGGCTAATTGGATATAACACTGAAGCTAATACCCATCACCTGAAAGCCATAGATGGAAAATATTTAAGCTCAGGACTCTAAGAAAGGCAATAGTATGAAGTATGCATCTTCTTGGGAAGAATATCTGCTATTTCTGGTCATGTTTGCTCTGTCACACAGCTCTCCTCGCAGTATTCCAGTGTTGTATTTTTATTTTTCTCTATTTATGTCTCACTCAAAACACTGATGCTTCCTGCCTCTGACTCTGAGGAAGGGGTCTGGAAACTATGACAGTAAGCTGTGTACCTACTGAAAGAAGGAGAGGGATACATGGCTGCTGTGAGGCAAGTCTTCCAATCCTCTGTGGCCTCCCAGCTACAAGAAATCTCCTGGCAGCACCTGGCAGCATATTCCATCTCTCTCTGAGTCCACAGAAACTGATCTGGAGCCTCAACTACGAAGTTTAAATAGCTTTTTTGAAAACTGGAGGCATTTCATGTTCTCTCCAGAGGGTCTGATCTTGTTCCCACAGCCGTGAGCGAGTGCAGGCCAATACATCTAGCGCTAAACTGCAAACAACTCTCAGGATCTACTCACAGCTCAGCAGGTCAAAATGAGCTGAGGAAACGGTTTTGACAAGTACTTCTGGATTAAGTTTTAAGCAATCAGTATCTGGTTAGGACAGGAATGGCTCAATATCCTGTAGAGGAAAACAGCTGACATGAGTGTAGTTTCAACTTTCCCTCTTTTAATCAGGCTTTCTAATGTTCTGCCAATTCACTCCTGTTCTGCCCTCGATAAGGCAATGCTGCTCAGCTACGGGAACTGACTGTTCAAAAATGCAAAGCTTAAACTGCCTCCCATCTTTTCCTGTAGATTATTTCTACAATCAAACTGCATTTTGTCACGCAAACTTATCTCTTCAATAAAATTTGAATGGCAACATAAAGCTCTGTTTCTGCTTCATAGTCACATATATGTGTCTGCAGCATGAGTGAAAATTGAGTTAAATGTTCAGAAGTAAAAATAAATGAAGATGCTAATTTGCTGTGCTTATTTGAGCTGTTTATTCCAAGAGCTGAACAAATGTTTACCAATTTGTGGTTAATTTTCTTTAGATGGTAGAGCTTTAATTGAATGCAGTCTTGTTTATTACTGTTCTTATCTGCTTGCATTGCAGCATTGCTCTATTTCATACTGGAGGCCTCATTGCACAAACTTACTGGATGACCTGTTCTCTCTCTGATTAATGCACATGCTAATTTAAACCAAGCCACAGTGAATATAAGCAAAAGGAGTTAAAAGAATAGGAAAAAGGAAAAGAGAATGGAGAGTCACAATAATTGACTAGGGCTGTGCTAGGGCTGCACATATTAAATAAGTGCACAACTTAAGGAACTCAAATAATGCGTTTATTTAAGGTAAGCCAACAAGAACTGTTAAAAAACCTCCATATATTCTGTCTGCTGTATGTTTTGCTTGAAAGAAAAAAAGCAATTTGCAAAATATTTTTGTCATACTTGTATGAGTTTCCCCTCTATGCTTCCAGTTCTTAAGTACCTCTGTGACACCTTGGAGGAGCTGTAGCCATGTACCCCCATTGCCAATTTAGATCTCTTATCCAGGTGCAAAGCCAGATCACTTTTCCCAGAACATGCAAGGCTCACTTCTTTGCTGAGCACTACATCATGCCCAGAGGGTGCTTGCCTGCATTACACAAAGAACAGCCTATCTAGGAAAACTGATCTAATCAGTGAGGATGGAGAGGTGCAACACTACAGCAATAGCTTCGGGGAAGTGTTTTTTTAAGACTATTTAACTGACACTTTCTGCTATTTAGTTGGTCTGTAATTAAATAAATGAATAATGGATCTTAGATCTCTCATCTTTTAGATGAAAAAAATGTTGGTTTGGGTTTTTTTCATAAGAGGAGCCTTAGGTAAGTCAATTTAGCTTCATGTATTCCATAATAATTAATGTCTTAAGCACAATTTCTACTTCCATCCTGCAACTGCTGCTCATTTAAGGAATATAATCTACAACTCTTAAATCTGAATAAGCAAACATATAATCTATTTGCACATTAATGTCCTTCAGTACTCTTTTGAGGCTTTAACCAAAACCAGCTGACCTGGAAAAAGACATGGGCAGGAATATTCTTAATGTAAATGGGCAGTATCTTCAGACAGTATCAGTAAGAGAAAATTATTTTTTATTGTGACTTGAAGACTAATCAGTACAATGAGTTCTTTCCTGGTGAGTTTGCCATTTGGGAAAGACAGGAAGGAACATCTGGGAAAAGAGGCGTTTACTACACCCTGTCAACCTTAAGATAATAAAAAAGCACATTCCTTGTTTATTTGACTTGGTCTTCATTATCTTTAAACTACTGCAAGTGTCACATGGAAGATTTCTAAGCAGACAAATGAATTGTTAGAAGAAATTACTGAACAGCAGCACTT
This sequence comes from Mohoua ochrocephala, assembly GCA_013398855.1. Classification (NCBI taxonomy): domain Eukaryota; kingdom Metazoa; phylum Chordata; class Aves; order Passeriformes; family Acanthizidae; genus Mohoua; species Mohoua ochrocephala. The sequence continues at coordinate 40,085 of VZTA01002286.1, read as the reverse complement.
TCTGAAGAATGCAAAACCTCCAGACCCACGCTGTTGCTCAACAGAGCTGCGCCACCTACGGACGCTTCCAAAGGGAGCCGGCAGAACAGCTCCGCTCGGTCACAGTGGACAAATCATCTAAGGCTGCCTGGACAGACCCCAAATCCTTGCAGCACATGCACTTTGGAACACAGTTCCATTTCCAGGGTGACTAATGTGCCTAAGCTGTACAATGAATTGATGGGATTTAAGCTCTTAGAGACAGGACTCATATATGTGCTCTTAGATCTGCCATTTATCTGCTTCTAAAGTCTCCAGACCTGACACCTAAGCTACATACATAAACCTTTCTCTCTTTCCAGCTTTTTTTTTTTCTTGATCCACTTTCATACTCTGGCTTTACAGCCTTGCTATCCATGGGAAGGCTTGCTCAAACAAGTATATTAATGTGAGAAGTGCCTGCATTCCCTTTGAAAATAAAGTTTAGGAAATCCACTTAGGCTTGCAATTTGAAACAGAGCAACATTTAAATGCTTTAACACCTTGGCACGCAAATGTCTGCATGCCAAGTGTACTTTATCTTACACTTCAGAGGTCAGGTAGATCTTTAAAAGAGATATCGCCAAGCTGTGCAGTCTCATTTAGGGCTGAACAGCTGATGAGGAACAGACAGGTAAGTGAACTGGAGCTCTTTTCTACAGAGCTCAGCAGATCCCTTAAAGTCCAGGGCCCTGGACTGCCTGCCTTCATCAGAGACATTCCTATAGAGGGCTGCATGGGCAGGGCTCTAGAAAAGGGAAATGCATCTGTGCCTGCACCCAGAGATGAAGGCCAGAGAGAAGGCTTTCTGATCTACTCTTTCTCATACACACCATCAGTGAGTCAGAACGGATTAAAAATTTCACCATGAAATAACGACAGTTGCTTCAGATTCACAGTCCTCTATTAGCAAAGGATTCATGGCATTAAGAAACTTAAACAGCTTGATTTAAATTCACTTCTACGAATTTGAATAAGGGAGGGAAAAGCGAGGATTCTGACAAAAGTAGCATTCCTCTAAATGCGCATTACATTATGAAATAAAGAGAAAGGAGAGAAGTCATATCTGAAGGATAAACTGAACTCACTCCCAAACTGATCTCTGCCCCATCTATCTCAGCAAAAACGCTTCCAACACACAGGGCTTCAAATGGCTAATGACGTAATATGGGTCAGGTCAACACACACTGAAGGCAGTAATGTAGAAATAGGAACATAAATTTGGTGTACTTTGTAAGGCCAAAGATTGGCCATTATCCTGTTTTCAATAGCAAGAGGAAGTTTAGGGAAAGAATGCAAGAACAAAGCAAGCAGGAATTATTGATTACTTAATTAATACTGTTACTGATTTTTAGTATGTTCTCCATCTTCTGGCAATCTGTAGTTTAGGGACATCCTGAACCAAAGGGTGCTTCCCCATCTTTGTGCCTGGTGTTTCTCTTTTGTAGTTTTTCCTTCAGACAGCTTTCTTCGCTGACCTTATGACCTCTGCACTGACCCAGAATGATGAGCTCTGTAGCTGGGAGCCAGGCAATAGTGAGCACTATACACGGGGACTAGAGGGGTATTCAAGCCATCTACATTTGTGAAAATCCTTGTGATGAAGCAGAAAAACATTTTTTTTCATTATAATCTTATCAGTAAATTGCAAACACACTCTCTGTAGCTACAGGATTAACTTGAGGATTAATTACAATACCAGCTTTCTGCTTTACACAATGCTGCCTTCTTTTGCAAACCTATTCAGTATTGTGCTCTGTGGGCCAAACTCTCTTCCCAGATACCTCTATAAATCCACTGAGGCCAAACAAGCTAAATAGAGTCTGAAGAGAAACAAGCCCATGCAAATTGCATTTGTTAATCATTGTGTACTTTTCTGCCTTTCTGATTGTTTTCTTTAATTTCTTGTAAGACTGTGCATTTAGATCCACTATCACATCCAGGGAAAGGAACTGAAAGCCTCTGGACTATGCAGCAGTCTCCCAGTGGAATTTTTTATGACTCAGGAAGGATTTGAGACATCTCAAAAACAGGAGATGCGGCTGTCAGGGGATGGTGGGAAGCAGAAGAGTCAGCCTTGGCAGAGGGGCAAACTCAGCTGCCTCCTGCCCAGCACCAGCCCCATCTCTCGCTGGAGGCAGTTTTCCAGGGAGCTGCCATTGGTCATCCTGAAGCACTGGGACTGAATTCCCTAGAGAAACATTGTACTTAACGACATTTTTCTGTGTGGGAATTATATACACTACTTCCCCTTCTGATGCCTATCGCATATTTGAGCGGTCATTTGAAGTTGCTGTGTTCTGTTTTGCTCCTGTTATCAAATCACAGTATTAACATAACAGGGATAATTATAGATACCATAAATTAATAACAATAAACTCTGTTTGTTAAGCATCAAAGTATGTTCTTTGATAGAGAACATAAGGAAAGTCCCTGTCCCAGAAAGAAATATCACTTTTGTAGCTTCTTATAGACTCCCCTGGTTAGAGAAATTAATGGAGAGTTCAAAGCCAAGGTATTTCATGAAGATAGGCACTGATTTGCAATACCATAATAGATCACTTAACCAATTAATATCCCACTTGTCTTAGAATGAATATCATGAAAAGAGTTCCTGAAATGTCTTGGAAACTCAGCTAAGGTTCAAAATCTAATCAAACGGGTGCATCAGCTTGGATATGACGGTATCAAAGCAGACAAATAACTCCAGCAAGAGCCTGGCTGAAATCTCAGTGTCGCATGGAATCAGCTCTGCCTCCAGGCAGTATTTCTCTGGCTGAGCCATTCTCATGGTATACTTTGGGCATCCTCATCTCTGCCATGATGCTATTGCTCCTCTGTTTCCTGAGGCGTGTCTGATTGTCTGTACGCATTTACTACCTTGTCTGATGTTTAGAATGTAAGTCTTTTGGATAAAGGAACATTTATTTTCTGTGTACATATGGAGTCTTGCACAGAGGGATCCTGATCTGTGACCAAGGCTCTCAGGTACTGAGAGAATGCTAAAGAGAATTTCCAGCAAGAGCTGAAAAATACTCCAGCCCACAGATTTACATGCAGTATTCTTTGAGCAAAGGTGTATTTGCAAACAGGAGACATTTCTGCTAGCTAACAATGTTAAGCTTTCTGTACATACTAGCTCTGACTATGTAAGAGATCTCTGCTGAATATCCAGAACTGGATTTTTCAAAAAAGAAGCAGTATAATTAGTCAACTCTCATCATTTTTAAGAGTTCTCCTAGCACTGCATAGAAGTAAAATTAATTATGATTGCACTCAAAGAAAAGATTCATGGCCTAGACTGTTAACTGATGACTACGATATAAGCTGAATGCAAGCACTACCCAGCACATGGCTTCTTGCAATTCAAAGAAATACTTGGATATCTTACATTACAGTTTTGGAGGCACTTTGATGTTTTTCTCTTCTTTAACTGTTTTCTGTGTCTGCTCCTAACATTTTAAATTAAGGGGAACTGAACTAAGTTCAGCTTTAGGCTGCCTTGTAAAAGAAATGTCATTAACAGAGATAAATGCATTCCAAAACAAGAGGAAAGGTGAATATTTTTGTTTTGAAGCATTAACCTTTTTCAGACATTAATGGGGACACTCAAGGAAACTTTTCTATAAAATCCCCAAATATGAAAAATCAACCTTCCTTTTAAATATCAAAACTCTGTATATCTCTACATTGTTTTGCTGAAACCAGCACTTGCAGGTACTAGTCATGGCTCAGGAGATACTTCTGCTTACAAACCAGTCTCATAAAGAAGCTGGTGTCTTCGTCCTTTAGCACGGCATTTCCAAACTACCATTGTGAAAAGGTGATATATTAGGTTGCAAATGTCACAGATAGACACATCCTGCTAAGGGCTGAGATGAGATGCTCAAAGCATTCAAGTCCAGCTAATGTGCATCTCCTCACTTTCCCAGATGTCCCACTCTGCCTGTACATTAGGACAGCTGGTGAAGCAGTCACAGAAACCATGCCTGGATGGTCAAGCACAGAAACAAATTAGAGGCAGAGAGGAGCTGAGGAAATCAGTCACTGGAAAACTGCATCAGAGTTTAACCCTCTGATCCCCAAACAGCACTTTAAGACCCAAAACTGCTGCTGAAAGGGACAAGGGGATTACTCACACAACTCAAATTACTCATGGGCTCAGGGCAAAAACAGTCCCTGTAAATCTCAGGCTCAAGAAGCACTTAAATATTAACATGGGTATTTTCCCTTGTGTGACTTTTCAAAAGATCAGCTGGACAAATCACTGCAAACCCACCAAAACTGTCTACCAGATGGCAGCCACTGATTAATTTGTCTTAACTTAAGCCAAAAAGGAAGAAAATGTGATGGGTGGAGCCGTAAAGACAAGCACAATCAACATCCGACCAAATAGGGTTTCCTGTCACCTTGGGAACGACACTGATTGGCACTGTGGTTTCCTGTGTACAAGCTAAAACCAGTAGCAACTGGAGTAACAAGAATAAACGCCAGATAAGAGACCTGGGAATACAATAAAATTATTATAAAATTCCTGACTAAACCTCAGAGGACTGTAAAGGCAAAAGCAAGGGTAGGCATAGACTGCATACACTAAACGGAGCATTCCTCTGTACATGAGAGCAGAGGGCCATGAAGCTACATCAGAAGAATTTCTCTAAACAAGGGCAGGCTAATTTGCCTAAAACCACTCCCAAAAGCGAGAGTCATGCGCTTTGGAAAGCTTTAGTTCTTCGCAAGGGAAGAAAAAAGAGATGTGAGACAATTCAAAGCAGAGATGGAAATAAGAGTGGAAACCTACTGTCAACCCACACTAATCTGAAGTCATTTTAAGATGTGCCAGAGACACAGGGAATGGACTGTGGGTGTAAGTTTGGGCAATGGTACACAGTTATTTGCATCTATTTACTTAGATTACAACTCCCACAGAGTTTTGCTTCAAAGAGCTCTAACCACAATCAAAACAGCTTCTCAACCAGCCAGGAGTCAAACAGTTAAAATATGGGTTTTAGAGGGTCTTTGTTAGGCTGGTGCCTGAGTTCACTTCCTCTCCAGAGAAAGGGGACAATTCACATTCCTGCCCTCTTCCTACACTGCAGATAAGCAAAGATGTCTGTAATGGGTTGGACAGAACAGACATTCATACAACTCAAAGATCTGGCACTGGCAGAAAGTTTTTAGAGTGACTGTGCACTTACAGAAATGTTTCACAAATGCAGCTTGGAGGCACAGCATTATTCTCTCTCTAGTGATGAATCCACGTGCCAACACAGACCTCTCGGGCATTGAGCAGGAGACTCTCGAAGCTAGATCCCACCTCATGTTCCCCATTACTTAGTTTCTCCCATCTCAGTAGCCCAGGTTTACAGTCCTTTTCTTTACTCTTCACCCAGAGTGCAGGTGCCAGCGGTCAGTGTGGCTTTCCAACTAGCTGAGATGGCCTGAGGAGGAGGGAAGACACAATGCAGGGCTTCAGGGAGACCCTGCACTGAAAAGAGAATTACCTAAAAGGCCATAAGCAACTGCCTACCATCAGGACTGCTCCCCTCATATCAGCTACTGCACCCACCGCCCTTTTTTCAAGATGTAGCTTGCACTTCTTCATGTGCAAGCTACATCTTGGAAAAAAAACCACAGTGCCAAGAAAACAAACCCAGGCACTGAATGACAGTGCTACATATCAATCATTACATCCCTGGTTTGCTTTTAGCCTTTGACAACAAGAGCACTCCAAAGCAATTTACGGTTTGGGAACAAGCACATGCACAAACCATTCCCAGGACGCAGTCTGCATCCAGTCCCCGCTTTTTTGGAGGCAAAGAGAGCTTAGCAGTATGGACACAAACCAATCTCTGCTATGCAGCTTTAGTGCTATAAGTGTATCTGGGTGTGTTGAATTTATAAGTGGATGCCCCACCCCAGGAGGTGTTCATGGTCAGGTTGGATGGGGCTTTGAGCAACCTGACCAAGTGGAAGGTGTCCCTGCCCTTGGCAGTGGGGCTGGAACTAGATTTTCTTCCAAGTCCCTTTCAACCCAAACCATTTTATGAATCTATAAAGACCAGGATGGAATATAGCTGCCAAATGAGAGAAATGTATTTTTAGGTCCAAGTGTATGTGTGTGTGGGGGGGGGGTTGTAATTGTATTCTTTCCCTCTTCTTAAATGATGTGAACAAACAGTAGCAAGTAGGACTTTTACTGCACCTCAGGCTAAGGTTCTCATCTTTGCTACATCTCTTCAGATGGACACAACATCCAGCCATCCTCAATCCAGTGGTTAGGAATATGGCTGCAGGAGGTTTATGTGCCATGCCCAAAGTGCTCTAATGAGTTGGTAGAAGAGACAGATCAGAGCATAAAAATTCTTGCCTCCCACCTCAAACTCAGTTTACTGGTCCCTGGTGCTTTGCAAATTCCTTCTGATAGGACACCACCGTAAAACTATTCCACAGCTTATACTTTTGTGTTGGCACATAGCTTTGCTTTGAACAATTACACTGACATTTTCCTAATACAATCTCTGTGATTTAAATTAAGATGCAGAAAGCATACTCAGCACCACACAATAGAGAAAATTTATCCTCTAAATCTATGCAAAGCTAGTATATTTTAGTCAGGAAATTCAAGACCCCTTCCTGTAAATACATTAAGTTCCCATGTTTGTGCAATAAACTACAAAACCTGGCATGTTTACAGTAGCCCAACTGCAAGGTGCTACCCTCTGAGCGTTACTTGAAATTATTACTCACAATGGATGGTTTTGTATAATGATAATGGATCAGCAACACCATAATTGTATTTGCAGCAACTGTGCTCTGTGATCTAAGAATCAGAACGGAGACAGAGAGAAGTGTTGGAAATTTTTCTCATCTATTAGAGCAGAGATGCAGCTGAACGGTGATATCCTGAGGTGCAGCTGAGGTTATACTAATGAAGAAAAGGGCACATCAGGATTTTTACCCTGGCTCCAATGTTTCTTATGAGGTTTTACTCAGTATACAGTATTGTTAAGATAATGACTCATTTTAATGAATACTGCCTTTCTAAAATGAGGAAAACAGGTATTAGAGTTAGTTTTTGTGGTATTTGTCATCCACAGTATTTGTCATCCAGATGGCAATTGACAGAAATTGCCTAAGAGGCTGAAACTATAGTTTAATAATTTGTGTGTCTATGCAGAATGAATAATAAAAGAGAATAGTTTTCAATATTAAGAGCAATTTTTTTCCACCTCCAAACCTGAAGCCCAAATTATACAGGATTTTCTTTGTGAAGATTGAAAATACAAGATGTTTCTGAGGAAGGATGCTGAAGTCAGAGAACAATAATTGCTCTCATTATTTGTGTGTGCACCTTTTGCTAACACATTTTTGTTTAAAACTATACCTTTTGGCACTGTGTTCCATAGACTCCTATGGGTTATCTGAATCTTTTTTATAGATTATGAAAAAATATATTGACTTTCTTTCCCACTAGAATATCTCTTTCTCATGCTATAAGGAAGCGGACACAGACGAGCACTTAGCATTATAATGCACGTTATTTTAACTTTTAGTTCATTATACTTACAGGGAGCTGTACTCACTGCATGTCTACTGGATAATTCTTAGAACTGGAGAAAGAATTCTGCTGCCAATTTACAGGGATCTTCAGGATGGTAGGAGAAATCTCACTGGGTACAGTCTATTAACTGTGGCATAGGATTTTTATAGTATTGCTCTTCTTTGTGGGGAAAAGTAACATCACACAGAGTTCTCACAGCCAGAGTTCAAGCCAAATTTCACTCATCTGTTATGTTTGTAGAGAGCTATAATTGATTGATTTAGGTGATTGTCTCCATACTGTTCTCTATTCTGATGCCTACTGATTTTCTATAGAGGTTGCAGACTTGCTTGCACAGTCTGTTGAACGATGCCCGAGAGCAGCCCTCTCCCCTCCAAGTTTTGCTCATGCTGGCTCTTCCCTTTCAAAGAGTATCTTCTCTTTTCCTGTGTCACAGCTGTGCCTCTGTACCATTGTGGAATTATTTTATTTCACATTTAAAAATATTTTATTATTTCACTTATCTGCTGGCTTTTTGCTTTATTTGCCAAACTTTTTTTCTGTTATCATCTTCACTCTGTTGTGGTTTTTTGTAGAGAAAAAAAATTAGCACAAGGCACGTGTAAAATATTATCTATTCTGAATAAGAGTCCTGTATACCCCTGGCATCCTGATATGTGAACATGAGGAGCTCTTCCTTTTAGACAGAATAATTTTCTGATGAATATATAACAGACTAAGAAAACACAATGCTGTGATTTTTCCCCCGATTATTAAAATATAATAGCCCCAGTTTTAGGTCTCTGTGGCTAGAATGGAACACAAATGCTTGAGAAGACTTTCCAAAGCACTGTTTGTGTTTCAACACACAGTAGAAGAGACATTTTCCACTTTTTCTTTTCTTCCACGTATCTTTGCACAGTAACTAATTTGGACAAAACATCATACTGTGTACCAGTTAGTTGAAATGCAGTTGTCTTAGTCACAAATAACACTGGAACTAAAACTCACAGCTGCAGTGGCCACAGGAAATGTAAACCCAGTTGTAATACTGTGCTGGTGTGGTAACATTTATATTTATATCTACCATGATTGTGATTTAACAACTCACTGCTTGTACTAAGAATTTTCAATGCTTGATATGTCAGAATGAAATCTAAAATACCACATTCCACTTCACTAGATTCTGCTTTTGGCTGGGACCATTCATATCAAGATGAATTTTGGGCCAACAAACAGAATAAAAGGAAGCCTTGCTCTGCTGAAGGAAAAAGTATATATTATTCATATAAAGCTATAAAAGCCTAAATAGAAAAGTAAACACTGATGCAATATTCATAGATGTGCTCACGGAAGAGAAAACAATTATTTACACCCAAAAGTCAGGCATCAGCACTGTGATATTGTGACAGTTCATCACCAAAGACACTCGCAGGAGAACAGTAGCTCTCCCGCTCCTTTGGTCAGTAACAGAACAGTGTGGATTGCCAGCGGAAAAGGTCTTTGCTGCAAAGGAGCAGCAATTGTGAAAACACCAAAAGAGACCAACTTCAAAGCATTCTGTATTGCATGATCCAGAGGATGCCAGGAGGCTGTGAAGAAACAGCCCTTCACTTGCCTGCCTCAGCAATTGTAATAGAAAGGGCTCAGTGCCTCTTTGTTCTGACAGCCCTCTCACCTCCACACCTTCAGTCCCCCCTCCGCTCTTGGCCACCACTGTTCCAACCCTTTCCGAACCACACTCTGCAGTGTGGGCACATATCCCTGATCAGCATCTAGGAAAATCATAGAATCAGAGGACAGTTTGAGTTGGAAAAGACACTTAAAAGTCATTTAGTCCCACTTACTTTCCATGTATAAGGACAGCTTCAATTAGAATAGGTTGCTCAGAGCCCCATTCAACCTGACCTCAAATGTTTCCTGAGATGGGGCATCTGCCACCTCTCTGGGCAACCTATTCCAGTGCTTACCACCCTCATTGTAAAAAACTTCTTCCTCATATCTAATCTAAATCTAGCCTCCTTCAGTTTGAAGCCATTACCTCTCGTCCTATTGCAACACGCCCTGCTAGAAAGTTTGTCCCCATCTTTCTTATAGGCCCCCTTCAAGTATCAAAAGGCTGCAACAAGGTCTCCCCAGAGCCTTCTCTTCTCCAGCCTGAACAACTCCAACTCTCTCAGCCTGTCCTCATAGTAGAGGTGCTCCAGCCATCCGATCATTTTCATGGCCTTCCTTGCTCCCACATCCTTCTCATGCTGGGGCACTGGAGCTGAATGCAGTACCCCAGGTGGAGTCTCATGAGAGCGGAGCATGGGAGCAGAATCGCCTGCTGCGGCCACTGGGCCAGTTACCATCCCGACTGCGTGACCCGCTCCCCTCCTCCAAGTGTTTCCGCTGAAGGCTAACAGTGCTGCCTGCCGGCTCTAGGTGTCACCCTCCCCGCACTCTCGCACAGCCGCATCCAGCAAGGCACCGGGCACCGCCGCGTGTGCGTATGCGGCATAAAAACAATCTGCGGCATCCCACACATTTGATAGTGCAAATAATCTGTCGGGGAGCTGTGTCTTATAGAAATAGCTGAGTAAGAGCCTTTCCAGATACACAGAAAAATATGTTCGTGGACTTGGCTCTAGTATTCAGAAACACAATACGTTTTAAGAAGCTGGACAAACTCCCAGAAATATTTTTATCCATGCACAGTTGTCCATTAACAATTTGTTTGCCTCTGGACTGGCCAATGCTATTCCAATTAAAAATGGAAAGGTTCAGAGAGCCAGAGGCTGATGTGGTGCTTTGTGAAAACTCATTTCCACTACATTTTTTGCATTTAGATCACAGAATCATAGAATAGCTTGAGTTGGAAGGGACCTTTAAAGGTCATCTAGTCCCATTCCCCTGCCATGGGCAGAGACAGCTTCAATTAGATCACGTTGCTCAGAGCCCTGTCCAACCTGACCATGAATGTTTCCAGGGATGGGGCATCTGCCACCTCTCTGGGCAAACTGTGCCAGTGTTTCATTCTCATTGCAAAAACATTTCTTCCTTATATCATATCTAAATCTACCCTCCTTTAGTTTAAAATCATTACCCCTTTTACTGTCAAGGGTATGTCCCTCAAAGCAGCACCTAATGTGCATAACAAAGAGAGCTTGAGAGGCAGGCATAGGATCATGGAATACTTTGGTCTGGAAGGGATCTTTTAAGGTCATCTAGTCAAACCCCTCTGCAATGAGCAGGGACATCTTCAACTAGATCCGGTTGCATTATTCAACTTTTCTGTCCCATCCTTCAGAGAGATTGTCACAAATTCCCATCTAGATGGCTTCGCGCAGCTCACTATCTGCTCAAAGAGAAATCAATGAACCATGAACCAAACCAGGGACAGTTTGGTCTGGATCCTACTAGGCATTTCATGACTATGGATCACTCTTAAGGAATTAAACCAGCGAGTAGTTTGGATAGCTAGAAAATACCGCTCAGGAACCACTGTCAAGCCATGTGACTCAAGGAATCTCCTAAGTTTGTCAAGGAGCCCCCATACACACTCCAGCCTGCCAAGAGCTTCTTCCCCCGGCAGAAGTCAAAATCAGGGTAGCAAAAATTATTGAAAGGGTGCTCCCAAGCTGTGCAATGAGCAGGAGGAGACCTCCAGGCTTGATCCTACTCCACACTAACAGAAGAAGAGCTCCCAGTAGACTGTTTTGAGCACGGTTCGCCGTTGCTTGCAGTGCGCAGATCCATGTTGTAAAGTCCACTTCTCCCATGTGTAATGAGGATGGCCCAAGGCTGCCTAGTGCAAGGGCTTTTTTGGGGGCAGAAAGGTGGAGAGGAGTTTTAAACTGACCACTTACCTAGTCACTAGATAACATCTGAGGCAGAATGTGTCAGTGCATTTTTACTTTTTGCTTTCTATGCTGATGAGCGTTAGACTACAAATTTGTTCATAGTACAGATTACAGTAAATAAATAAGAAATGCACATAATAATAGCTGCTTATGTCAGAGGAAAAGAAGATAAACTATTCCCTAAAGTTCTCTCCATCACATCCCCAGACCTTTGTACACTGATCTTGAAATAAACTTCACCATTTCTTAGAAGTGGACTTGGGCTGATAGAGTCTAACTGTGTCAAACATGACAAAAAGAACTGCACAATGGGACGTTATCACAATGGCTTTCACTTTTTCACAATGGTCTATTAGTGTTCTTTTACAGTAGAAACTGAAGTGCTCAATTCCTTCAACTTCTTTTTCCTTAGTAATAACCTAAATGCCTGGTTTATTTGGTCAAATATCAGGTTTAGTTTTCTCTTTGTATCTCAGCTCTCCATTTTCTCATACTGACTCAGAACTTTGTCCTTCCGAAGGATGCAATTAGGTTTAGGAGAATTAAGTGCAGAGTTCCTATCTGTGGTGGCGGAAATGAATATTCTAAATCAACTGTTTTCACTTTCTTTGAGAAATGGAAAAGTTTCTTCTCCTTAAGTACAAAATCCCTCTACAAATACTTTTCCCTCAATCCCTCTCAACTATTGCATATGCTATGTGTCTTGGGGTGACCTTATGATGTGTATCCCCTACCGTCGCTCTATGCCCAGACATGATTCCTGTGTCTTTCTGTGTCTTTAAAACTGGGTGCAAGAGAGAGAAAAAAGTCAGATGAACTTTTCAAAACAGTTTTTGTGTTCAAGGACACGGGGAGATAGCTGCTGCTGCTGCAGAGCAGAGGCAAGCACCTTCCTGCTTTCCCCAGCTCTTGGCTCCTTTTTATGGAAGAAGGAGACGGAGAGTTAAACTCCTTTGTTTCCCTGGGACTTTGGTTTTTTTCTTCTTCTCTTCTGGACTGTTCAGAACACCAGAACATCAGAACCTCACTGGGAGACCTTACACCTCGGCTTGGAGGGGCCCAAGCCAACCCATCTCCAAAGAGGAGCGAGAGACCACACCCACAGAAAGGACTCTAAAATATTCCCAGGTTTTCTCTCTACAGTGAGAGGTTTTATTATTTAGCATTATTCTTTTCCTGTGTGTTTGTTAAATAAGTAGTTTTTTCCCTTCTTTCACTTTCCTTCGAGGAATTTTTTTTTTTCCCAAACCTGGTGGGGGAGGGGTGGCTGTAACCTGCCTTCTATAGAGGAAGAGACATTCCTCCCAGAGCGTTCCTCTGAATTTTTGTCTCAAATCGGGACACTATGGTAGGTACTAAGTATTATAAAAGAGCTATGTGATTCCCATGCTTGTGGTCTTTATTTTAGGGTCTTGTGGAATGAGAGAAACAACCAAAATGTATTTACTTGCTTCCTCCATTCCTTTTTTTTTTTCTGCAGTGATATCACTATATATTTTATGACAACTCTGCCTCTCTGCCTTTCAGCCTCTTTTATTCACAGAAGAATCAATCCCCCTCCCTGAGCTCTGTCTGTCATAAATCCATTGATAAAATCTCTGTCATTGAAATCCCATGGTTCGAGCTGAATCAGGGTTACAGCTCAGCTGAGAGTCCTCACGGATGAGGCTCTGCTCGGTCTCTGCATGGCGTCTGTTCTTTCATTTATCGTCTGTGCTGGGGCAGGAGAGTTCAGTTGCACAGCTGCATGCTATGTGAGCTATTCAGAGCACTGATGCTTTATGAAAGTGGCCTGCAGCCATCAGACAAGAAATGATACAGGTTTCTAACAGAGGAGAGACAGATGTCAGTGTGCATTCTCCGGCGGGAAGAATAACTGGTTTTATAAAAAGAGCACTGGCCCAGTTTTTGAAAGGTGCAATGAGTGGCAAGGTTTGGTGCCCAAGTATTTCTGAGGAATTGCACAGAACAGTTGGTGTCATTACTCATCACTTCTTCCTTTTTGTAAAGCCTGTCGACTTTGGACTGTATCCTGACCATCATGGAAGGCTGCAGTTAAGAAGAAAATTTATCTAAAGGTGTTAATGGAAACACTGTATGAGATTTCTAAATGCACTCGGTGTAAATATTTCTTCTTTCTGAGTTTTCCAGGTTCTAGGAACTCCCCGAGAATGAGAATGTCCTTTGCTGACAACACATAACCAGCCCTCGAGCCCTCTGCCAGGATTTCCACAATCAAAACAGGCAAAAATCAATGGAAAATAAAAAATTATTTCTTTGGAGTAATTATTGGAAAGGGGAAGAATATAATCAGCAAAAAGAATGCCACTAATGCAGTTAATCTCAGCCCAAACCTGAACCTTTTCATATGACCTGAACCTTTGGTCATCTGTAAAGAAAAGGAAAGGAAAGAAAACCTGTGAAATAGATGTTAACGCACAGAAATCCCACTTCTCAGATGTCTGTATAGCAAAGCCTCCCATTCGTTGACAGAAGAGAAACATATGAAATCATGAAGCATAAGTATAAAGAAGCAGAATAAATCCTGAGCACACCAGGTACCATCCTACCTTTCCTGGAGCCCCACAGGTTTCATTCTGAAAGGAGACGGGCTGGCACACAGGGGAGGTTTGAGCTCAGGAACACACTGGCCTTGAGGGTCCACTACAACATTGACAACCTTTGGAGCCTGTTGAGGCTGGACCATGCTGTTGGTGGTCTTATACTCAGTCTGAGATGTCTGCAGGGGAAGGGGTGAGAGGTGGATCTCCTGCTTCTTTTCCTTCTCTTGCCTTAGTGACAACTGGATCTTCTCCTTCAATCTGTACAGAACCTACAGAAATAAAGAGGACGGCTCAATCTCAATTGCCTGGTAAACAAGGCAAGGAAGGTATCACAAATGCTGGATAAGATTGCCACACGGGGCTTTCATTCCTGGAAGGTAAGTCACAAGTTGTGTTACACGGCATTTCCCACAACAAGACACATATTTCCATCACATAAACTTCAGAGTGTACGTGTGGGCAGCAGGGATTTTAACAGTTCTCACTGTGAGTCAGCACTTATTTGTAATACCTGCAGTAGTATTATTAAAAGGGCAAATATCACAGAATGGAAATTAGTTACAGAAGACATTGTGAAGAAGGAAATACTGATAAATAGAGTAACTGTAAAAGAAATTTTAAGCATTTTAACGCAAGAGAGACAATGGCACAAAATAAAATAGATGTTCATGACTTAGCCAGGTACAAGTCTCTAATTACAGCAGCCTCAATTTGCTTTAGAGCAGATGTTCTTAAAAGCCCTTACTCACTTGGCATGGAGCTGATGGTTGAACAGAGTAACTTTACTAGGTCACTTTGGTAATAGTAGGCTGCTATTACTCTGAAATACTCCTCCAGGTAAGGATATGCCCCAATATCCTCAGAGAAACATTACCTGTTCTGGAATAAAGCTGAAGCGATGAGTGGCCTATGAAGTTATTTAACCATCAGTTCAGAAAAGTGTGCTTTACAATCACCAAGAAATTGGCTTCTGAACACACCAGGATTATCTGTCCACCAATTGCTTATGAATATGGACATCAGATATGTGCAACAAAAGTAGAAGTTGTACTGATCTTCTTCCATCAAACTTCACACTGATGTTGCTGAACCCTGGCTTGGTGAGGGTGGGCAGGTAGCTTGTGCTCAGTAATGACACTCCAGAGGCACCCATGTTACACCTGTTTAACACATCTTATTTCTTTGGAGGGCAATGCAAGAAACAATTTCTAAGCCATAGCTGTTCCATTTTCAAAACATGCCTTACAACCTATGAAATTTATGAGAATTGTAAATATTGCATGTGGAGATGGAAGGCACTTACACAGTTTTTTGAAGATGTCTGCAGATACCCGTGTACTTTCCACTTTGCTTTATCTGTTTCTGTAAAGCATTTGATTTGGGTCCTTGAGTAAGGCAAAACTTAGACCAGAGCAATTTTTTTTTCCCTCTGCAAGTCAGAAGCTGTTTGACAGCTGTTGCCCTGCTAGCACCACATAAAGATCTATCACTCCGTAGCTTTCCAGTGATGACTGGATATATCTGATGGGTTTGTTTGTTCAAGGATTAGCATTAGAGGTTTAGCTGGGAACTGACCTAATGTCATTAGCAATACACACATTAAACAAGACTCAGCTAGGTAAGCCATCTGTTCATTCAGAGGGGTTTAGAATTGCATGGATAAGATTGCCATAAATTTGCAGAAACAACAGCCCTACTGTGAAGCAAGGGTGCTGGTACCAGTAAAGATAAAACAGGGGCTTAAAATATTTTAACTGTCTTTTCCTCCAGTGAGTGCTTTCATCTAATTTGTTTCTGAAAACCAGCAGACAAACAGCTCAGATATTCATGGCCATGGCAATGTTCACCATACCTTCTTGTCACTAATATGTTTTGACACAGTTTCACTCCTTGGGGACCCAAGGAATTATGTTTTTGACTTCCAAAACATGGACAAGTATTATTTCATATCCTATTTAATAATCTATTATTAGACCGTGGAAAAAAAATAGCTTGACCCTAGCAGAAATTGAAAAAAATCTAACAAACCACATTTGATCTAAGTGCTAACACACTTATTCTCAGAGAGCGTTGCAGGGTTATAAAATTTTTAATGAATTCTAGGTAAAGTCAAAAAACCAGAAATGGCCAAAAATATAGTGACCAACTCAATCTGTCACTCTGACATGCATTAAGTGGGACAAAAAACAATGTGAGCTGTTGGTTAGCTTCACAGATTGCACATACCCCCTGTATTATCAGGTCCTGACAAAATCTGAGACAGTGTTCATTTACACAGTCTAAACAGTAGCACACGTAAAGATACAGGTTGGACCTGGGAAGAACAGAAAGGGGGATGCCTGCAGAAAAGACCACAGCATCACAGCAATTCCATCTGGAAGGAATTCAAGGAGTCTAGTAGGATTTACCTCCACCCTAACTTCATATCAGCTACACCAAACTATTTCTGACAGATGTTTGCCTAAAACCTTAATGGGTGAAAACTCCCAAGCTTCCCCAAGCAGTGCAATCCAGGGTCTAGTGACACATGCAATAACATAGATCTTTCTAATGAGTCAGCCAAATCACTCTGTGAAAAATTTGCTTCTTTTCCAATCCCCAATGGAGAAAGTATTATCTTCTTCCTTAGGACAGCCTTTGAAGTCTTCCCATGTTTGAGAACTATCATGTTTCTGCTTGCTCCTTTTCCTTGTCATAAAAAACCCATATTATTTCATGTCCTCTGTGTCTCTGATCACTCTTGCATCTCTTTCCTCCTATAATTGCCTGAAATTTTTCACAAATGTGGTACAGAGAGACAACAGAAAATGAGTAAGACATGATACTACAACCAAATAATTACCATAGCGGAGCTGAATTCAGATCTTAGAGATCATATCTTTAAGGTAAGAAATAGAAGTGTATTTTTTGCAACATTGATGTTGCTTCTGTACTTCTGTGATACTGTTCTGTGATGCTGCTGGAACCTTTCCTACAGAACTGTTGTTTTGCCACGTATTTCCTACATTATATTGATGCACATGATTAGAGCTCTTGTCCCTGCCAAGCAGCATTCTTGTTCTTTCCCATCTTTTCTCTGGCACTCCAAGAATATTTAAAGTTCTGATACTGTCATACACAATACTTACAATTCCCAATACGGTCTATGCATTCAAGATCATTAATGAAAATATTGTGCAGTACAAGGAAAAGGACAGGCAGCATTTTTCTATACCCTTCCAGTTAAATAGTAATGACCAAAATATCTCTTCTCCAAAGTAGAGAGTAGAGGAGACTTCCAGAGTTACCCTCTTCTTTTTAAGTGAAATGGCATGAGGAAATGGAGACAAGAAGGAAGTAGAAATTAAGTAAAGCAACAACTTCCTGTGATAAAATAAGTGCTTTTCAAATCTTAGGGAGACTATAAAAGATTAAATAACATTTTGTTATAAATGTGAGCATTTTTTAATAATTTTAGATTAAACATGCTGTCTTAAGCTTGTAAGTCGTTAAAGAAAATGAAATGTGTTTGAGAGCAAAATATCTCAAAAGACTCCAAGATTCTATTTGTTCATAAATGCTGATAATTGTCAGAGAATTCAGTTAACACTTATATTTGTGCACCACAGAAGTATCACACAATTCAAAGAAGGAAAACATGTAAGATACAACATTGGACAAAAATGCAAAACTTGCCCTATAAAAGTCAGTGGTGGTGTAGTGTTGTTCATCTTCTGTGTGACCATTGCATATCTCATATTCAACATATTAGAATTGTGCCTAATGCTCAGAAACCTGGCCACTGAACTCATACAATGTGAATGGCAAAGCTGCTCAAAAATACAATTACTCCTTCATGTACTTACTAGTCATTTCAGTTTAAAATTTGTGTATTTGATACAAATCAACACACACTCTAACAACTGTGCACTGATAACATTCTATCAATGTGGTGTTGCTTTTCCTATCCAATAAAACTGAAATAAAGGCAGGTAAGAGGACTTCAGGAATCCTGGGACCTAAGAAGGTTGAGAAGTCATCACTCCTATCCCTACACAGTTACCCCGTAGATTTAAGAACCTATTATTTATTCCTTCAGCTTCCTTCTAGTTACATTCTTCATTCAACTCAAAATACATCAAGAAATGTGATTCTTCAAACTGGTTTCCCAGCATTATGAGAGCAACCAATTCTTACCTTGGAGTTGAGTTTGTAACAGCCTTGAGAAAACACCTGTCATGTAAAGAATGTGTGACCTTATCTTTCAGACTAAGAAAAGCATGAAATAAAAAACAGAATAAAGGTAAAAGGGAAACTTACCATTAAACAAGTCACTAGAATGACAAAGATGCTGAGAAATATGACAACTGCATAAAATCCTTCTTTGCTCCAGATTTTGTCTGCTTCATGCTGGTCTTGCAAAACATTTTTCTTTTTTAAGCAATGAAACAGAAAGAGAAAAAAAGTTATAGAGTGGCATGTGCAGATTAAATGGCTCTCATTGGGCATTAATCACTCTCCTCAGCTTTGTCAGCGTTGAAATTCCACAGCACATGGAATGACTTTGAACGCTGCTATTGGCGCCCCGTGCCCACGCCCAGTGCATGGAGCAGGGCCACTCCGTGCTGCCAGCGCTGCGCGGGGACCTACGGCCCTCCGCGGCTGCCGAGAGAATCCTCCACCGGCCGTCACAGGCTGCTTGAAGGTAAAGCAATCACGAACCAGCACCTTTCTTGGAAACCACCTGGCTCGTCAGGTCAAAAGGCTGTGCTCCTATGTGGGCTTTGGGAGGCTCGCCCTGCCTCTTTCTTCCCAGTGCTTATCTCCAGCCCTGGCACTCGCACGCCAGCCTTCCCACTGTTTACACCTGACACGGAGCAAAGAGCAGGTTTGCCTTCGTGAGCCGGGAAGCCCTCACACTGTCACCTCTAGATTACACACACACATATGTAAAAAATATTGATTCTGCTGAAAATAATCTCATTATCTGTCTATCTATAATTCTGATTATGCTTAATCTCATTATCTTTGGCTTCCTGCTGATAGAACATTTCTGAAACAGCTGTGCACACTAAAATTTCCAGAACTCCTGGGGAACTCCTGGGGATTATGAAATAATAATGATTGTAAAAGCATTTATTTTTGTCTTTATTGCAGCATTGGGACTTGGTTGGACTATTAAATTACCAGAATTTCACTATGTTTTCAAATAGAGATTTCGTAGCAGAAACAAAGTACATGTACTGTCGGTCTAACTGCAATATATTATTTAGAATAAAGTATGTTGTCTGATGGTCCTGGGACCACAGTTCAGTAGACACTGCCCTTCCAATTTTCAGCTACCTGCTTTTATTTTCTTAATTGTGTATTTTCAGCAGAGTTCTCAGACTGAGTAAAACCAACTTTCTAAAATTCTGGTTTCCATTGTAAATGGTCAAGGTCTTCGTGTTTCCCTCTCACTGAAATTCCCTAATGGTTTTAAATTATCCTCTTGTTTAACTACAAAGTTGTCTTCCCATCCCAACGTGGCCTTTTTTCCTCCCTGGGGATGTTGTGTAAGAGGACTGGCTGTTCATCACAGAGGGAAGAGTTCCTCTGCACAAAGATGAGTGGATGCTCAGTGAGCCTGTAAAACGGCAGGGACCCTCTAACACTTTACATGGGTACATCACACCCCAGTATCTGCTTACCACCCATTGGCCTGCTCTTTTACACAGCTAATGTATCAACTTTGCCTTCCAAAAAGGCAAAGCCTCCCAAAGCCAAGCCTCTTCAGCCTCTCAAACACATAAAGTCCGGATGATGATGAATTAATGTGGGAAAGCTTCCTCAGGAGCGAGAGATCATGGCTTTAGGAAGAGAACAAGCTGACAAAAAAGCTGCTGGGTGCTGGATCCCAATATAGTTTTCATGGTCCTCCTTTCAGCACAGGATTGTGTCCTGGTTGTTTTGAAAAGAGTCAGGACAATGCAAGACAATTCACAGATACAACTGCCACAAAATGCAAACATCTAGAGAGGAATTTGGTAGCATGGCTAATTTACGGAGACTTGCTTGCTTAAATAAATGCATGTGTGTAACTGGGAGTTGACATCTTTAGAACTGAAAGCATAACAAAGAAGAGTTTTCTTTGGAAGTAATAGTCCTGGGGACCAGAATGGAAATCCTTCAGCACAACTACAGAAACCAATCTTATAAAATTAGTGTATTTGTGTGTGTGTGTAATCATGCAGTTTTTCACGGTCTCGGCTTTAAAATATTGCGGGTATTGACAGTTTAAAAAGGCTTATAAAGTGTCAGTTTGATGTTTAATGAGCAACTTAAAACCCAGGGCTTTCAAAGAGAAGCTGGAAACCTTGCCAAATATTTCTGCAAAAATTGTTCCTAGACATATTTAAACACTGCTGCCACGTACAGCTCCCTGTGCAATCTGCTACCTCAGCACAGCAAGGTCATTCTGCTGTGCTCATGGCACAGGACTTGGGTCCCAATACTGGCTCAGAGTCCAAACCTGCAGCTGCTCCACATCCAAGACTGCTCCTGTTGAGGTCCATGGGAATTTCATGGTGACAGCAGCAGCTGCAGCTGTGGCCTAGTAGCTGTAAACTCAGTGTTTGACCCTGAGTGGGTTACCTGCTGGCTTTCCAGTGTTTCATACCTCTCAGGAGGAAATTTAGATAAAAAGCAGGAGCTAAAGGACAATCGGCCGTGCCGAACTTCTGTAAGTGAGTAAATGGGGTGGTTTAATACCTCTTCACTGAAAGGACAAATACATTAAAAAGTAAATGAAGAACTAATATGATTTTTAGTCACAGTGGATGAGAGACTTAAATAAACTTTAATTCATTAATGTCACAAAACTTTTAAAATATTTTATAACAGACTTCATACACATAACAGAATGAAGAGAATAAAAGAAGACTTTAAGAAAATGAATCTCTATGATGCCTGTCTAGTGCTGTGTGTGTTCAAGACATGTCTTTGCCTGATTTGTCTTTCTAACAATAATGTTCAAGAATTATTTAAAAATGCTGTAAAAAAGGGTAAAAAACGTATACCACAACTGAAACTTACTTGACACACCATTTTGAAACATTTTAGTAGTACTTTCACCTACTCAAGGAAATCTCTCTCCTGGATCTAATTGGTGGAGAGCATAATCCTTGCTTAGGCTGCTTCCCAATGAGAGAAGAAGCTGTGACCTCCAGTAACTGAATCATCTCACACTCATGATAAGGAATTGCTTTTTGAAATATCAGTGCTGCTCATTCAGAACTTTGTTCCTTTGTCTGGGAAAACTGATAAGAGGGATAGCAACTGCTACGATCACTACAAATTGCTGACGCCCAGGAAAAAAGCTAATAGGATGGCCAAATGCAAGGCAAAAACGAGAGGATTCTTGTCTTTCAGATAGTTTTTGAGGAGTAGGCTGGAGGATATACTCAGACTAATTTACAAAAATCAGCAGCTAATAAGGTGGGGTAATATCAGAGCAGATGGAGTGGCAAGCGAATTCCGGAAGCTCAGGCAGCATCAGGTCTAGAGCAAATAGGGAGAAAGGCATCATTTCCTAGTATTTCCAGTCCCTAAGGAGTCCCCAATCAGGCGAGTTTTTCAGGCAGAATGAGCCAGGTTAATTTAAACTGTTTAAATTCAGCATAACTCAAGGTGCAGAAGAATCAAAAGTATTCTTACAATGCCATTCAATCACTAACCTTATGGAAGAGTGCCTGCACACAAGAGTATCTGCTCTGCTCTGAACTGGAAAAAAAGTGTTTTTTCTAAACAATTTTTNTATACAGCACATGGGGGTAGAGATTAACTCTTTTTTTTTTTTTTTTTTTTTTTTAAATGCTAAAAATCCACTCTGGCTTTTCTGGTCTTATTATGGAAAAATAGTGGAGTATTTCCACAAGCAAGTAAAATGAGCAGCCAGCTTTTGATAATAACAAGAGAGACATTGACCTGAAGTAGTCACTGTAAAATCTGTGACTGAAAGATCCTGCTGCAGTATCAGGATCTGCCAGAAAAGGTAAATTTTCAGTGGAAAACAGGTGAATTTGCAAATTGGGTCAGTTAACCCCAATTAGTCCCTTGGGCTGGAACACTAATGAGAGCACAGCAAGCTGTAGTTCTGAGCTCAGAGGAAAGCTTACAGGGAGCTGGGGGTAGAATTCAAGATCAAAAAGGGTTCATGGAAGTTCACACCGAATAGCTTTGTTTTTTCTGCTATTTTAACTATGTTAGCTACAGCACATTAGGAAAGGCTGCCAAGTAATCACTTCCACCCCCAGTGAAAACATGTGGGAATGTGTGTAACCTCTCAGGCTCACAGGACACTGGATAACAGCCACTTAACCATGTCTCCCATGACAAAGTCTCCCCAGAGGTTCTACCGCAGGCACACGGATGATGAAGTGCTGTGATTCCCCATCCACACTGGCAGCCTGCAGTGCTCCTGTTCCTGTTGGGCTCTCTGGGTGCAGCCGTGCAGGTGTTACACTACACCTGCCTTGCCTGGTCACAGGAGCATGTCCTTGTGCTCTACTTTGTTCCCAGGTGCCTCAGTCAGTCTGGGCTGTTGTAATTTCTAAGATACTGGTTTTGATCACTTGTCCTTACAGCAACTTAGAGTTTCTGTATAATTTAAGTGCATGATTGCTTCCTTTGATTTCTTCTCTAGTATGTTAATATCACACGCTTCAAAGGCAACCTCTTTGAACAAGGAGGCAGAAATGGTACATTTTGGGATTGCATAATTTTGGTATGAACTCTGGAAATTTCTCCTTCAGTGACACATCTCCAGCTGGCAGTTAGCTTAGCTCTCAAAACACAGTAACCCTTATTTTATTTACTGTAACTTCAGTTACTTTTGTCATTCAAAATCACTTCAAGTTCTCTTCTAGTAAATTCTGAAATCCAGTAGTATTTTATTTTTAATGCAAGCACAATTTAAAGACAGTAAGAAACCAGGATTCCCACATCATAATAACACAGACTGCCTAAGTCATTGAATTTAGTCCTACCATCAAGCACTAATTTGGTACTTTATTCTGGAGAAGCCTGCTCCTGACTGTGGTACATCCCATGGAGCAGAACACAATCCAAAATCCCACTTCAGACACAAACTTTAGACCATAATAAGAGAGCAAATGCGACAACTACGATAAGCCATTGGAAAAACAGGGAGATATGAAAGGTAGAGACATTGTCCTGGACCCCTGAAATGGCAAGGACTCCTTTAAATGTACACATTCCCACCGGTAGATATCATTCTACACCAGGCAGTAAAGTGCTCTAGTGGTTCCTACAGCAAAGACATACAGGTAAACTGCTCTTTCAGCTACTGCAGAGTAAGAAACTGGGATATAATTTTGAGATAGGTAATTTACTTGAAAATAGATCAACCAGTGATCAATGCATCAGCCAATGTGAATAAGCAAATTATTTCTGTAATGAGTGGAAATGTAGCTCCTGGTACCGACATCCACTGAGACTTTTGCTGTTTATGGTACAGTATGGGCTGAGACTTTGAGCAGAGCAGTTTTCCGTGTGCGTTTTCCTACACAATCTTGGTAAAATTTCTTTGGACAGGCTAATCTCCCTCAGCATTAACCCTCTGGGGGTCTAGTTTACACTAAACCTTGTTAAAAAGAGTCAACCAAGCCATCTCAGGAGAGGTGTCTCACAGATGGGATGAACCACCTGTCAAACATATCTCTTTTTGTTTACCGTAGAGAGAGAGCCAGCAGACTTTCAAGCCTTAGGCAGCTCTTACTGAAATACAGCTGAAAAAGGAGACAAATTCCAGCCCTAACACCTCTGTGTCAGCCACCCACCTAGAAAGATGAGAGTAATGCTTCTTTTTGCACAGATTCACTGATAGTGCACATACAATATTGGTTGTGAAGCATTCGTACTTTTGGTAGAAGAGTGTATGATTTATTAGCTCCTGATTAAATCAGGATTGATAGTTCAGGAGTACACACACACAATGGGTAAGATAATGTGTCAAAGCTATGTAAGGCTTTGTATACCTTCCTTCAAAGGTTTGCCTGTTTTGTTTCAGTTTGCTGTTTCTTTGCTTGGAACAATTCGTTCTTAGAGCAAGTTGTGGGAAAATAAGTGGTTAGTAGCTGACCAAGTAAAGATTGTATGTTGCTGTCTTTTAGATGCTGGTTTTTGTGTAGTCTTACACATGTAAACCATTTATTGAGATCCAAAAGGAATACCTATTAGTGTAAAGCTGCATTATTTTTCAAGATCGGTGCCTTAGCTGCATAATCTGCTATCAATTGAAATATTAAAATAATCTCTTGTGTCTCCAACAGTATTAGTAGGAGTTAGAGACTGCACAACTTTCATTCTAATAATCCTTTTCTAAATTATTATCTACAATTTTTTTCAGAAAGAAAATACAGACATCTGAGCACTCCAGATTATTGAAATGTATCTAACTCAAGATGAGCTCTTGAGTTCAGTGCTTGGTTTTTTTCCAGCATCTCTTCATAGCTTGATGACATTTCTTCATTCATCTATTATTCATATAAGTTCTTGCTCCATGTCTACCTGAAGTGTTATTTGTAACTGAAGTACTAGGAATAGATAATTGCATCTATCCCAACCCTCAGACTCATGTGCTTCAGATACAAAGGAAATTCTGACCTAAAGGAAGCTTAGCTCAGGTTGCTGATGAGTGATATAAAGACTTGATTTGGCATTTGCAAACCACTGCTTTGCTTTGTTTTGTATTAGAACAGCTAAAACTCAAGAATCTGAATTTTGACAACACGGACTCTGCTTTGAAATGGATTTTTTTTCCTAAAAACTGGATGAAGTCATACAAATAATAGCTACAAGTTTTATTTTTTACCCTCTTTTTGGAGCAGGTAAAGAAAATAAATCTCTCACCAATATCCTGAAAATAGAAAGAAGCATGGGTGTAATGTACAGATTCAGTTTTTCAAAATCATGTCAGACACAAGTTACATGGGTACTAATGGTGACACCTAATATCTGCATTTATCTCTCTACTGAAATTGTTATATCTTCCTACCCCCATTAATAGACTGGAATTCCTTATGTCCACTTCCTTTAAGGCAATTGGTGCATGCTCAGGATCTAAACTCTGATTTCAATGGTAGCTCATCTCTGTGAGGAGGACCTGGATGTTAAAGAGTAAATAGCCTCATAAAGGACTACTAAAGTAATTTAACAGGGCTAGTTGGATGGATCTGGTCTAGTGGAAGGTGCACCAGCCTGTGGCAGAGGGGTTGGAACTAGATGATCTTCAAAGTCCTTTCCAAGCCAGGCTGTTCTAGGATTCTATGATAATTGCCTTATAGTAGTGATGCTATCATAGCCTATACATTTTCTGCCTCA
Source organism: Mohoua ochrocephala (assembly GCA_013398855.1). NCBI lineage: Eukaryota > Metazoa > Chordata > Aves > Passeriformes > Acanthizidae > Mohoua > Mohoua ochrocephala. The sequence goes on along the minus strand of VZTA01002286.1, from coordinate 14,754 downwards.
TGCTCTGCCTCAGCCAGAAAACTACCAAGGATATAAGTGCCTAATCTGTATCAAAATAATACAGGTTAGAAAATTGATAACAAACCTCAGGGGAGACCTCTGTTATTCCAAACTGGGATAAACTCTGATGCAAAATGTTGATATTTAGGGAACGCAGCACTTCTTCAGATGGCAGCGCCTCAGAAATTCCTGGCTTCCTGTTCAGTGGGGACACAAACAGTTCTACACAGTTCTTCTTCCCCTAGGGGGGGAAAAAAAAAAGCAGCAAAATTATAGGACGGGTCTGACATGAGATAATCTCTGCTGTCTGTAGATGGCAATTATAATTCTAAAACCAAAAGCAAATCCTATACATGGGCATGTGTGCTTTGTCTCAATCACTATTGACGAGGTAGACTTTTCAACCAATGTAACACAGTGATGGGAGGAGCCAGGGGATGGGGTCAATGGCAATGTGCCAGCAGGGATTTTAGCAGATAGTTCATCTGAGCTGAGCTGATATAGGAATACTTAGCATAATGCTGTGATATTTGGACACTACTTTCTAGCCCCTTGTCAACACACTGCAGACACATACCACAATAAAGTCCTTTTAGCTGACTGCAGTGCAACTTAATATGGTACAACAAAATTAAAGGACCAGGGAAGTTTTGCTAACACTTAATGGGTAACCTGAGAATGTCCACCCTCCTGTCTATTAATTCTTGCCCTGGTGTCTTTGATGCAGTCCTGGCAGCCTAGGAGGTTCTATACTAGAAATGTCAGTGATGCTCACTCTGTTTCAAGGTAGCAAAAGGAAAGAGAGTGTCTCTGTTGTGATAGACTCGAACAGCACCTGAGACCAGTGCTCCAGAAAGCTCTGATGTCCAAACAGGTGGTGGGAACCTTGGCTCCCCAGGGCTATGGCCAGTGTAGCTGACACTGTGGGACAGAGTCCAGACCCGGGGGATTCCCCACACACGAGGCAGGCATGGAGCTGCCCCCTGCATCGCTGCCTGTTCAGGCAAGAACCTCACCAGTCTGGTTATTTGCTATTTATCATTATGGGATGGGAGAGATCAGTTCAAACTGGGATTATCCCGATTTCCCCTGCCTCCTTCCCATCACCTTGAATGTGCATCATTATCTCAACCGAAGTGAAGAAAAAGACATCTTTTGCTATTCTTAAAATATCTTTGCATAAAATACTCTTTTCATAAAATACTCCTTGCATTCAAAATAGAGCTGCACAGAAAGGGACTCTTGCAAACGTTTGCCCTAAATCTGTCCTTTGTGGTCTCACATGTGCTGCTGGTCCATCTGCTCAATAAGAATGGTAAGGACACTGGCTACTGGTGGGAGCTGAAGAAACTGATTTGAGGCTGCGGTTGTACTCAGTCTCTGACATGGGTAGGTGACTGCAGCTGGGTGAAGACCACAGGCACCAGGCAAGGCTTGGTGAGTATGCAGCATTCCCAGGGTCTCGTGCCTCCTCTTTTTACAAATTTCTCTGCCCATTAAAGGACCTTTATGGGAGGAGGATGTCCTGGAAAGGTTAAGGAGACACTGGAAATATGGAGTTAATATTTCCTGGCACACTATGTATTGTTACATGTAAGAGGTTAGCAGGCTGTCTGCTCCTCCTGTGCCCATCCACATCCTGGCTTCCAGACTCCTGATCAGTTCTGAGAGCTGCTCACTTGGGACTGAGTCACCTTACCTCACTTCAGTTGTCCACCTCCAAAAGTCAGCAGAGAGAGACTGGCATCTCTAGAGAATTATTTAATCCATCCTAATATAATCGGGACAGATCTCAATGCCTCTTCTCCTGCAGTTACCATCCTCTATACTGCTTTTACAGGGAGCCTAGATGAGTAGTTTAGACTACACAGGCAAGATGAATTTTGATGTGCTCTGCTTGCTTGCCAGCACTCTGCATGAGAGGAGCTGTCTCATGTTAGAAGGATGAAAAGTGGGAAGAATGTCTCCTAAGATGTATTTGTCTTCCTTGTGAATTTTGACTGTGTGTGATTTTTAGAGCAAACAGGGGAAAAGTTTGCTTGCTTTCTTAAATCGCTGAAATATTAACTCATAGAAGAACCTTTAGAGGTGTTGAGAAGACTAATTAAATAATAATACTTACTGTATTCTGGGCTATATGCAGGTGCAAAATGACATTACCTCTCCCTTAAATCACAAATGAGAGGAGAAAGCAAAAAGCAATGGAGCCAGTAGGGAAATAAACAGCATATTTCTTCTGTTTATTTACATAATTTCTACAGAGCATAGTAAGAAAGCTACTAGGTGATTCAGTATGCTGAAATACACATCTCAGACTCCAAAACATTCCTCATTTAATTGTGCTTTTCTCTGAACATGCCTTTAAACTTTTCATTCTGGTCAATGCAGGGGACAAAGGAAATTTAGCATCACTTGTCATGAATGAGTGAGATCCCTGAAGAACATGAAAAGGGCTGCAGTGCATTCCTATTGATCTTTCTCGCTGTATTTTTTGTGAGATCCTTTCTCACAGAGACATTACTTGAAGGAGTTTTATAATCCTTTTTGATGTATACAATCCTATCAAGCTTTCAAGGCAGAAAATACTTTTATGCTGAACCTGTCAGTTTTCTTCCCTAATATTCAACCTGCATGTAGAATAAAAAACCTCTTCTCCTGCAAAGTGAATTGAAGGCTAGAAATACACACATGACATTGGGTTTTCTTGCTTCATGGTAAAACTGTCATAAAAAGACAACAGTGTTAAGAATGCACACACAGAAAACCATACAATGACAGTTGATTAAAAAAGTCTTTTTTGCTAGAAGCAAATTTATTGCCATCTTTTGCCAAGAGGATACCGTAGTCTACAAGATCATTTCTGAGGACAGATAGCAGAATAACAAAGCATGAATATTAATATTGTGAGATGACATTTAATTTACTAATGGAAAGTCTGAGGATAAATTGTGAAGATGCCTTTGAAAGGAAGAATCACGTGTATTTTTTGAGCAATATTCAACATTTGAGAAACAAAACATGGTTAAGGTGTGAATGTGTAAAAGAACTGCATTGGAATGAAAACTAAGGGATAAGCAATCTGTTTATGAATAGGACAAAAAAGAGATTTATCTGGCTTAGCTGAGACTGTGTCTTTTCAAAAGAAAATTTAAATAATTTTGTAATGGGGATCTATTTTTCTGTAGTGCAGTTGAAAAAAATGGAATAGTAAGTATTTTTTTTTGTCCTATTTAATTGCACTCTTCCATAGTGGCAGGAAAATAAATTCAAGAGAATTTAAATAAACAGGTACATTTTAATACACACAGTCTTTTGGTACTTACAATGAGTCTGTTGATATGAACTTGCTGAGGTAACAGTCCCAGCGCTGCTGCCACTCCTTGGCGAAATATCCGAAGCAATGTGATATTCAGCTTGTTTACATCCATTTGCAGTGTCTGAAAAACAAAATCAGTTCAAATGAACTCCTTGCTCAAGACATTTAGTTCTCAAGATGACTGATCTCTGGGGCTTTTCCCTAATTGCTGTTGGGTTTTTTTCCTGTAAGAATAATCTGTGTAATCTACGTTCATCACAATATATAATAAGTCCAAAGGCAAATTTAAGTACCTTAAATGCTATTCATTAGCAAAGTACCACCTTTACCCAAGTACACTCAGAAAGGGTTCCAGATGGTTTCCAGATGGCTTAATTCCTTGGACAGGTCACAGTGTTAAAGATAACACAATTACTACCTTAGAAATGAAAGTCAAGCATTAAACATCAATGCATCCTTAAAGAATAAGATGTTGAGTTTGCACAACGAAGATTCTCTTGGAATATTGTCTTAGCATATCTCCCTGAAGGTGAAGAATGAGTCAGACATAGTGAAATCATACAATTTTAATTCTGATTAGCAGTTTCTGAGATCAAAAATGAAACATTCTGGATACATTCCCCATGCTTGAATTTCCTAAAGCTTCTTCATGCGAGTCACAGGATGAGACAAACTACAGCACTGAAGCATTTTCTTTCCCTGTGTTAGAATTACAGTGAAATTTGGAAGTTTCCTCAAGTTCAGATCCTTTTTGTGAAGTCAGTGGAATTTTACCCAAAAAATAATTTAGGTTCAAATCTTCTGTGTCCAAGAAGACCCAGGTACTGAGTCTTCACATGATGCCTGGTAGAAGACAGCACTTCCATGAGGTACTTTGAGGTCCGCTTCTTTGCTTTCAGATCCCTTTTGCAGACAACATGTAGTGGAGAAGAGAGGAAAGATGACTATGTCAGATGGCCACAGAAGGATTCCAATGCTTCTGGCAACTTCTGACTTAGGAAGTTACTAAGTTCTGCCTGAGCCAGTTGACTTGAGATGAAGAAGATTTTTTTTTTTTTTTAACTTCCTATTTAGAGCCATAGGCCATCTTGCTGCTCTGAGGAACAAGCAAGTATTCTTCCTTCCTAACCAGAGCTGCATAAAGAGAATTAGATATCCATGGGTCAGGTATCACACTGGGAATACGGTTATGGTTCAGAAAGAAAGGAAACATTTTTAAAGAAAAACAATATCATGCATTTTGACTGTTGCTATTTATCAGCATTTATAAGCTAGAATGTAAAACCATAAAATATTTGCTCTTCTTTTCCACTATCAATTTGATTTTTCTGTTATGACTGAATGTTTTTCTTTCTTTTCCTCCCTTTTTCTCATTTTTTTACACTACTGGGATTGTCGGGTCTTGATGCATGAGATCTGCTCTTACCACACAGTTGAGCTTTATTTCAACCAGAGGTATTATAAAATTCTTTCACTTAAAATACCCTTTCTACCCTGGCATTTTAAAGATGCAAAATCTTCTTCTCTTTGCTTCTTCTTGAATTAGACATCCTCAGTGGTTACAAAACTGCTCCAACCCTATCACTGAAACAGAGAGAGGTCTTGAGAGGGGACATATGGAGGTTAACAGATGTGAGGACTTTGTCTTCTGTACCCCAGACTGACTCATGGAGCACCTGACAAGAATTGGTTTGGAGCTTTGAAGCTGTCACTACACTGAGACAGCCTGGTCTGAAGATCTTGAGTAAATGAGAAAGGGAGTTGCTGCTGAAATAGAAAGACTGTCATGAGGGTCCCTAGAGATCCATTAGGATAGCATAAAGAGTGTCTAAGTTGGTGGCTCTGAGTTATGGGGATAATAATAACTGTTGTTACTGAGCAAACTTAGCAGGCATAAAATCAAAATACATTAATTTAAACATACTTGAACCAGGTATCATAACACATTAATAGAGATATTGTTAAACAGTGTGTTAAGACCTCACTGATAAAGACACAGAAATGAAACAGCCAGAAAAATATCTAGCTTCAGAGGAAATAGAAGATCTTAAAGAGCCTATAAGGAGGTAATAAATTCTCACAGATTTAGTATGCTGGGATTGTGGTTCATCACATCCAGGGACAGTAAAACGTGGTGAAACTCCATTATCTTCAGGAGAGTCACATTTCCGCCTACCAGGTCTGAATTCGGTCCACTGTGTCCTTTAACAAATATTCACCCGAGGCTGCAGTGTGTGTGTGTGTGTCTCTGTAACAGCTCCCTTATCCCTCATGGTCCTGGGGAAAGCCCGAAGACCACAGCACTCTGTCAGTCTGGCATCAGCCTGCTTAAAAATCTCACCTGGCCTTGCAGCCAGAGATTGCAGGACCCTTTTAGAAAACCTCCTAAGTAGAAGGGAAGAAATTTGCCCTTAAGCCTTATCTCATGATGCATCTTGTGCAGCTGTAAAGATTTTTTAAATTTTGGGTTTTTTTTTTTTTTTTGAGGGGTTTTTTTTGATGACTTTTCATCCCAAAAAAAACCAAGAAATATCTGAGGAAGAAGCATCTCACATTTCTTATAAGAACCTTGCTTTGCTGTCCATTGAAGGGATCTGCTTCTCCTTTTCTGCTGTCAGTGTGAATCTTAGCTCCTTGGCAATTATAGCAAAAATTAAGTAAGAGTATTACAGGTTGCCCTTTTCTACATCAGAAAGCACAAGGGAGTGCATTTGACTCTTCCTGCCAAAAGGAAAGCAAGCAATCCAGAATCTGTCACTTTAGGAACGGAATTTCTAACTCAATCAGTGAAAGGTAATTTACATAAATGCTTGATGGGATTCCAAGAGCACCTGCTTTAGAGTGAGAAGAACATCACAAATGTGGTCTGTGCTCTCTATTATCCTTTTTTGGTACTATATTCACAAAAGCATAAAGCAGAAGTTGACTAGATTGGAGGTGTATCAAGTTCATTATACTGTGGCCAACTCTGCATGCTTATGGTAAATGATAGGAACAGGGCAAGACTGCAGTCTTTTCCCAAGTTCCTTCTGACAAGATCACAGCTAATTTATGCCTATTCAGCATAGGCAACGGGGCTCCTCAATTACAACGTTATCAGACTGGGCTGGGATGAAGGCAACACTTGAGGGCATCATATTCTTGACTCTGGCATGTGCCTCCTGAAGGTAACTGAAATTTAAGTCTGGTGTAAAATTGCCTTTCTGCAAATTCTTAAGCATAACAATTTTTGTTGAAAAAGATTAGTGAGAGGGAGAAAAAAAAGAAAAAGAAAAAGAAAAGAAAGAATATAGAAAAAAGAATGGGAAAAGTGTCTTAAGTGTTTCTATCAGAAAATTTTCAAAAGGTTATTAAAATCTAAATATTTTAATGTTTTTGTGCCATTCTGATGGCATACCTAGATACCGTTTTGACTATAGTCCACAAAGGTAAGAGATTAGGATAGAAAACTGCTAATGGATGAAGTACAAATGCAACAATACCTGTACAAATGCAACAATACCTGTACAAACAATATAAGGTGTCATTGTTAAGAGAATCATTCCTACAATGGAAACCTGACCAGCCATTTATAGGTTATAATTACAAAAATGAAATCCTTATGAGTTCTAATACCACCTGCAAAAAAAAGTGAAATTAACCCCTGTAAAGTAATCCATCCAAATAAATAAAACAAAGCATTAAAATAGATACACAAGTTATGTCTTACTGTGCTCCTCTAGCTGCTCCTTTTGCTTTGGAAAAGAAAGGGCTGAAGCCTCCCAGTAAGACAGCACTAATCCTTTACCTTTGCTCATCTGCAGTGTTTATCATGGATTGCAACCACCTCCCCAAGGAGGTTATAATTTTGAATCCGCTGCCTCTGTTGGCAATAGCGACTTGTTGAGCCCAGAGGCGAACACCCTGGATGGCTCATTTTCCTGAGCAATTACCGACCTGGATATTGCAACTGTAGCGACGGTTTCTAGGCTTCTCTGATCCAAGTAAAAAAGGTAGTTTGAACTGAAGGAGTTTTCTGCCTGTATAATGGAAAACTTGGGAAGACAGAGTCCCAGAAAGGGAAACTCAGCACAGAAACCCACCAAAGATCATTCACAACTGACATCCCACAGGGGCTTTTTAATAAAGACCTTCATGCTAAAGGGACAAAAAAATCCCTAACATGAAAGGGAATGTGTAACACAGAGTCTGAAATAACATTTTTAGGATATTACAATAAACCATAATTTGCCAGGTCATGTTCTGCTTCTCAAGAAAAAGTCAGAGAAGCATCTCTTTCTTACATTTTCCTTATCATCAATTATATCCTTTCTGCGATGAGCTTCAAATATACAATTCCATTTCTATGCATTGTTGCTCCTTCTGATCCTACCACCACAGATGTCTTCTCAAACCTCCAGCTAAACTGATTATACAGCACAAAAATAATCAGGGATAAAGAAGATTAAAGGTGAAAGTATACGTCTTAACAATACTTTTATGAAAAAAGATGAAAACTAAATAGAAAAATTATACATGCTAGGAATTTTACATACTTAAGGGCCACTGGGTAGTGAGTTCTATTTTGTGCTAAAACAAAAAAAAAAAAAAATCAAAACCCAACACCCTTCTTTAGTTAAGCCAAATAAAAGAGAAAGCTCAGAAAAGAGTTTTCTTACCTGCCTGTGCTCCAGTTATTTTTATATGTTTTTTAAAAACCAACAAAAATGCTATAAAATGGGAGGGTTTTCTGCACTAAAGCAAATACTGCACTATGGCCAAGCTATGGGTTCCTCTATCTGAGCACCCTGATCTGCTGCCTGCACAGTGAGTGTCTACAGTTCATTAGTGTCACAGTGTTTCATCCTGTTGCCCTCATCAGACAGCCTCAGCTGTACAATCAAAATAAGGATGTATTCATCAGGAGGGAAGTTGAAAGTGTTGCAGATGTATTTGTACAGTTTTGGTGCAGGACTACAACAAATGTGGCAAAAAATTGTGAAAACACCTGCATTTTCCTTCTTTTTTCCCCCCTAAACACATTAGATTTTCCTTCTTGTCACTGTTCAGTATTTGAGATTGCAGCTGCACTGGGCATCAGGTTAGCCCCTTTGGCTGGCTCAGGTGCCTGACACACATGCACAGAAGATTTTGGCTTTCTAAAATTCTGTGAGTCATGTGTGACAGCAACTTTAGTGCCTCGTGCTGTCCATGAAGCGCATGGGAGGCAGTATACCCAGTATATCCCTAGCCAGCATTATGCAACTACAACAATGCATTTTGCCAAGTGCCACTCCAAAGGGACTTTGCCCTAAGCCAAACTGGTATCTTAGGTGCATTCACTCCTGTCCCATTTACCTCTCTCACCACCATATGATTTTCTCCAAGAGGAAGGACCTGCCCTTTTATGAGGTCCACATTAAACTTTGAACTATGTCTGTAAACTAAGATAAAATTCTCATGAGTATAAAATCAATTCTTCTCAGTGATTAATTAAAGTAGCTTCATGTTTCTGTGTATCAGCAGTTGTCTGCAGTGACCTACTCAAATTTTTATACGTAATATATTTGTGCTAAAACACAATATGACTAGAAATATTGATCTTGGGATATTTCAATACTTCCAACGTCAGGGAGCAATTACTGAATAAAGTGTAGTGACAACCAACAGAAATAGTAGAAAACTTACAGGCATACATTTGAGTTTACAAGATCCAGTGAAAAGCAGTGAGAAACACTCTCGACCTGGAACATGCATCTATTTAAGTCATCCATTTCCTAATGAGGAGACACTGAGGCTGCAGAATATGCAAATCTGCCAAACAATCCCAAATTTCACATGTAGACCGCAAAAATATAAATGCTTGTCCAAATAGTATTTGGGTGATGAGAAAATAGAGCTCTAAGTTGGTTCTGTATAAATATTAGGAAAAAGTGATAGGAACAGGTTACTTTGATTGCTTCAGTCCTGATTAGTCCAGGGAAATTTGGTATATTTGTATGTTGCTTTTCAAGATGTGACAATGTAGAATTTCACTCACATTTTTGCTAGGGAAAAAACCCAACCCACATCTGTTATGAAAAATCTTTGCTTAAAGTAAGCATAATATTTCCTGGAATTATGCATTTCTAATATAGTATTAAATAGCAATTTTGGCTCTTGATCAATTTTTCATGAAAGCATATACATTTAAATATTTATGCATGTTATGAGCTTTCTGAAATAAATCAAAGACAGAAGGAGCACTGATGAGAAATACAGGGTTAATCCAATTAGTCCAGATAGCTGTATGGTCTCCCCTCAAAGTGATTTTCAAGTGAATGTTCATTAAAATACGAGAGAGTGAAAATTTATAAAACGAAGCCGTCTTTCCCACACTGCGATTAATCCACAGACTTTTATACCACAGGAAGTTGTAGAGGCCGAAGACTGAACACGAGGTAGGAATAGGGCTGGATGCTTAGATGGATGTTGACAGTCACTAATGTCCCTGGGAACTGTACAGAAGACATACTACAAGCCTTGTCATACAGATGGCTATCATACCTCTATGTATCAGAAACTAAGATGAACCCTTGTGCAACAACAGAAGAATGTTCTCAGTCTGCTGTTGCAAGGTTTGAGTGCTACCCATCACCCTGGGCTAGACACTGGGCTTCATTCAAGTCCTCCTTTGCACAGGTAGGTAGGTACCAGCTGAAGACGATCCTAGAGACTGCTGCATTGCAGAGACTGAAGATGCCATACCACATGTTCAGGTGATGCTAGGGTGATGCTAGGGTGATGCTAGGGCGCTCCATTGGCATCCACTGCTCAGACTGGCAAAACTGCCCTGGAGATGGGTAGGTGATATGACTAAACTGGTTTGCCTCAGCTGTGTGACAGATTTACACTTCTTTTTCCAGGGAGAAGAACTAATTTCTCAAATGAGATCAGCTGATTTGATCAATTCTGTAGGAAGCATCAACACAAGAGTGAGAAACATTCCATCTGCGAGGTCTGGCTCTTGGCCACGATTCCCTCAACTCCCTCACTGAGCTTACATGCACTTGGGCAGTGAGTCAGTCAGCTATAGGAAGACTCTATGACCTTCATTGATGATTGAAGTGTATGAGAATGACATTCAGCCTATTAAGGATAAGGTTGGTTAATGCCTGTCTTCAAGAGGTGCACTTTGATTTCTATCAGTCCTATGTTTTGCATTAACCTCTGGGCTTGCAGTCTCTAAGCAAAGATAAGAGCCAGCTCTTTCAGCATGGTGTCACAAGGTAATGCGGATTTACTGATCACATCTAATGAGAAGACACAGAGTAGTCTTCTTTATTCCACAGGAAATCTCAGAAGGTAGGTTATTTCCTTCTCCTGGCTTCTGAGTTGTGTGGGTCATTCCTGTACCACAGTGTGAGGTAGTTAGTGGGGTGACAGTCTGAAACCATGTGTTACACTGTCCCCACAATGCTCATTGTACTCAGTTCCCTTTACCTCTTTCCTGTGGTATCATTAATGCATCAATCATTAATTACATATTTGGAAGTCAGAAAGTATGTACAGGTTCCAAACACCTAATGCACTGTAGATTTTAAGAAACTAGCATCCCACAGCCCTTACACCTCAGTAGGGGAGTAACCTTATTCAGAGCCCAATAAAGTTAATAGGACCTTTCCTGAGCAAGAGGGTTGCAGAATCCCATATCCTAAATGCCCATGGCATGCATGCTTATCATTGTTAAGGGGCTGTAGGAAAGGAGAAGGAAAAGTTATCTACTGTCCATGAGACACAAGTTTGATGCAGCCTCATCATTAAACAATACCAATACCAGCAGGTCTCTGTACTGTAGGAGCCCTTTGGAAGGGGAAAGGAGGGGAGCAGGAGGCTGCAGTAATTCTCTTGTTCTTCATGGCTGGTTTTCTAGAGCTTCTTTGGGACAGAAGGATCTTCGTACTTCACCACCTTGTGAAACTTAAGCACCTAACGATGGAAGGAAACAATTTTCTCCCGTGTGTGTAAGTATATTATTCCTCTTTATAAAAATCAGTCACAATGATAATACAACCATTTTAAAAAATATTAAACTGGGAGCACTTGCAATTACTTCCAATTGATTACTATAATGGATGAGAGGCTGAAATGTTGCTGTGCCTCTGGCCTTAGCAAGTCTGCCTCAGTTATACTGCTTCAGTTCAATGTCTATAAATGAGAATAATAGAATTTGACTCTTCATGGGATTTTTTATCTTTTAGTAAGATGGAGATTAGATACATAGAATAGAACTTTTCAGTTTTTTTCACAGATAATTTTAATGTTGTCCCAAAAAGTTACTTCTTGTCTTTTTCTTTCAATTTGGAGCTGCATTTCTTCAAGGACTGGGATTTTCTTAATCACAAAGTATTTCAGTTTTCTTAAAATAACAGTTGAAGTTTATTTCAAAGCTCTGACAGTTTTCTAGGCTTTTTTCTGCATCCATCCACCTCTCCCTGCCCTCCTCCCTTATGGCAGACAGTTGCAAAGGACAAGATGATGGAAAACCACAAGACAATGCAGAGATTTGGAAACACAAGGAAAGCTGGGAGAGCTCAGCTGAACACTATTTCAACCTTTTTGTTCTTTGAGAGGCATGTATAATGAGCTCCATAAAATTCTCCTATCTGTCCTTATTCAATATTGGCAAAAAAATTATTCCCAGCATTGCAAAAGAAATTCACCGTGCTATTATGTCCAGTACAACTTTTATGCACAGCATGATTGTACCAGTCACATCCTATTTCATCATCCCAAAGCCAGCTGTAATCCTCAGAACAAACAGATCCTTTTGAGCCTGTTCAGCACAGCACTTTAGAATACGTTTGGTTTTTTCTGTCCAATTATTAAACTTCTAGGTAAAACCAATGTAAAGTTCTAAATGCCAGAAACCCAGTATTGTTTCTTCTGCTCTTTTTGAAAAACTCTCATTTCAGCTATTAATTCTGTCCAATTATTAAATCTCTAGGTAGAGCCAGTGTAAAGTTCTAAATGCCAGAAACCCAGTATTGTTTCTTCTTGCTCTTTTTGTAAAACCCTCATTTCAGCTACTTTTTTTCTAAACGATTTTAAGTTACTGAAGTTTGAATTCCCATTACAACTTTGTAAAATGGTCCTTAATACAAAGGACAATCAAAATGCCTTCTAGAAAAAATGACAGACATAAAACCCCATGCCAAAATCATCCTTTTTTTCTTCAGAATTTTAAATTTAGTTTGTAGCAGACATAGATATAAACATATATATAAGCTCACAAACTAACAACGAACAAAAGTAGAAACCTAAGACAAACAGCAGCTTCCACGTCTTTCGGGAATTGATGTGGCCAAAAGACTCCCACTGACTTACTCTTGTTCGTGATCTTGCTCTCTGCTTTGAAAATCAAAGTAAGATTTCAGTACTGCTGACGTCCTAGCTTTCTCATGCATTTCTTTTCAGAGACAATTCTTATTGCTAGTCTCAGATGAACAAAATCTACCTGAACTAAGACATAATGGGAATGTTATAAAAAGAGGCAAACACTTCCCCTTTTTTCTCATAATCATAGTTCTCTGCAGCTCCTGGGCACAGGAAGAAGAAAATTTGAAATACATCTGGAGAAAAAAGAAAAGAAGTCTTAAAATACATTTGACTCAACTGGAATTGAGGTATTTACATGAATGGCTGCTCTTGTGAGATTCCTAAATAAGGCTCGTGTCCCAGGGCAGTCTGGATTAATGGTCCAACACAGCCAAGAGCTCGATAGTAAGAAGCGATTCTTAGCCTTCAACTCTTGAGAGATCAGAATCCCATTTTCTGGAAACAAATGTCCAATAACAAGGGCTGTTTAGCATGATGCAATTCATGGGTATGTTTTGGATCCTTATCTGCTTTCAGCCTTTTAGCCCTAAGAAGTCTGTTTATAGACATTATCATCACCATAATCAAAAATTACTGGAATAAAACTCATATTACTGACTTTACCCTACCTACTTTAGCACTCCAAATCAACATGAACCAAGGACAGACAATAAAACACAATCTTGTAATTCCGGCCTTACGTTCCTTTTACCATTTTGCACTTTAAAGGAAATTAAGCCAAATGAAGCAAAACCCTTGGGGACCTGCAATTTTTTTCTTAGATAAAACCTGAATTATTTTGAGTTTTCTTCTGTCATGGAATCATGTGACTGAACATGTCACTTTGTCCCAAGTTTTAGCAAAACTATTACTATAAGTTCAGAAACAAGAAAGCAGATGAAAAGACAATCTCACGATTTTGGCAACTGTCTCAGGTTCTTTGACCTTCTGAAGATTCTAATACTGAATGTATTTCAGAAGCTCTTAGGTACAAAAATCCCTGGATTTTCCTCTTCTGTCTAGTACTAAAGAGAGGAGGCACAGCTGAAGGGAAAACACTAACACCAAACCTTCAAAGACTGAAGGAGAGTTTTACCTCAACAATTCCTGTTAATGTTAATAGTAATATTGTATTTTTGACTAGCAGGTTTCTGGCCTTGGTAATACTATCCATACACTGTGACCCAAATGTCCAGGACAAGATTTCTGACTTGACTATTAGAGAAAAAGTTCTCTAAAATGGCTTACAGGCTAATTTGCGGGACTTTTCTTTAGAGGGGACTCCACTTGTGAGGTCAAAATGAAGAAATGAGGTCAAAGATGAAGCAGCTGTGCTGCCCTGTACTATTGGCAGGTGTAACTATTGAATGTTACATCTCTAAAATGACAGAGAGACAGGGCCTAACTCATGGATCTTTCATTTCTGTCCTTTATATTCAGATCAGAAGATCAATCTGTGTTCATTTTTTAAAACAGGCAACGCAGCTGTCAAAGCCAAACTCAGATATTTAGAATGAGAAAAATGCTTTTTTTTCCCTTTTATTCCTAGAATTGATCACATTTAAAAGAGAATATTGAAAAGTATTTGCATACAGTCCTCTCATTCTCACACATACACAAAAGCAAAACAGTTCGTAATTCTTTCAGTGAGAAATAGCAGTTACAGATT
>VZTA01002276.1:320922-405215 GCA_013398855.1 Mohoua ochrocephala | reverse complement strand
GGGGCTGCGGTTCCGTCCGCAGGTAAAGGCGTTGGGGGACGTTCCCCGTTCCGATCACCGAAGGCTTCTGTCGCTAGCGAATTACCAAATCCTTCCGAAGTCCTCGGTCGTGTGTCCCGCTTACCGTGGGCCAGCCCCGGACCGCGCCGCCTCGGCTACACTGCCCCGGCGGAGAGTTTGCTCCCGTTTCTCATCCTACCACAGCTTCAGGGCCGAGATCACCATTTTTAAAGTTATTTACAAAATGGGATAAAGGCATTGCTTGCTACGGCAAGTAGTGCTATAGGAGAGTAGATTCGCTTAAATACAGTTCGTTGCCTGGGGGCTCGAAGCTCCAGCGCAGGAGAGGTGGCATCCACGCTGCCTTCCGCCGGGAACGTGCTTCTCCCCTGTGCTCCAACCGCTGTCTATTGTGACAGAGCACGGGCATGTTTTACATCAGCTTCTATCTGTCAGTGTTTGACAGGGAGAAAACTTCAGTCAGTTAAAGCACAGTATTTTCCATAAATGTGAACAATTATGCAAAATGAGGCTGGTTGTTTTACTGCTGTAAGTACTAATTTACCAATGAGATTACAAGCTAGGTCAACAGCAACATGAAGAGCTGTTTAAAATACAAGCTAGTACATGGAGAAAATTATTTTCGTGTGTACATACAATTAAGTAATTTGAAAAACAAAGTTCACCCATATCATTCTAACATACTTAGCAAAAAATCTTTGCTATATAAATTCAACTTAACATGTAATCACTTCCAAATTCTGGACAACAGAATAAAATGTTGCCAATTAACAACATCCCAGACAAGCTGAGATCAAGGTTATGGATGCAGAAATATATAAATTATCAATATGGAATAAAAATGCATGCATTCATCACCAAGAGACTGCAGTAGTCTTCTGGAGTTGCAAATAAAATAATTTTAATCCAACCATTCCAAATACTAGACTGCTACTGATACACTGCTTCGTAGTTTGTGAAGTTCCACAATTAAAAAGTGTCTGGGCTCACATTATTTAATAAAAGTGATAAGTACTTCAGTTTTCAGTGCTGTTCTGTGCTTGCTGCATATCAGTGAGAGTGAGCTGGCAGAGACCATGAATCTGATGTTATCAGCAGGTTTAGACTTTGTCTGCAGGTTGCATTAATCCCACCACACTTTCCTACTGATCCTCCGTGACCCTGAAGGGATTAGAATGCCAACACCTCCCTCAGAAGCAGACTCGAGGTGGCCGGAGGAAGCGCAGGGAGTGCACGGGCAATGCAAGGAGCAACTTGGGTGTGCCATGGCCAGGTTCCTTATGGCAGCTCCATGGCAGCTGACCCAGCACAGAGGCGCTGCCAAGTCACGTTCTGCACCACTGCAGCTCAGGAGCTGCACGGCCATGAAGTGTGCAAAGCTTCCTACCCTCAGCTATAAAATTCTATCAGAAGGAAAAAGAGGCTGCGGCTGACTACTGCATACTCTGCTTTTGGCATGTGGAAATGTTTTTCCCTTATATCAAACTTGCTAAGTTGCCCCTGAGCCCGAGCAGTCAATAGACAACAGAGTTAATTTAATGTAGGGTAGAAATCAGAGCTAGACCGTTTTAAGCTTGAGGACCAGATTGGATCTGAGTGCATCCTACAGAACCACTCTCCAATTACATACGTAAGTTACTAATGTAAAATCATCCCCCGGGCCAAGGAAATAGTACATACCTGCAGCAGACGTTGGGTAAGGTTTTCAAAGCAGTACAGGAAATTTAGTCATATGTCTGCCAATAAAATTAACAGTTAATGAATTAAAAGAATTAGTGGAGCCTTTTGAGTAGGTTAAAAGGTCGGCTTAAATGTGTATCTTCATTGAAATAAGAAAGGATAAAATGGATAATTTTTTAAATAAGGGCAATAATTCCATGGCTATTGACCCTTTCTTCTCCCCAAATGCTGTCTATCTACTTACAGCTAAGCACTGTTGGCAGCTGACCCTAATTTTGAATCCTTCAAAGGTTTTATTTTCTGTATTTAAATAATTCTGAATAAGAAAACATAAATAAGCAAAGGTAACATAAGCTTCTGGATCGTTAGACATTTGGAGGAATTTCCATGAAGGACACACCAAGCAAAGACTGGGAATATGAGCGTTCAAAATTGACAAAAAACTCTCATCTTCATTGCTTTGTTGGACCTAAGAAAGCTCAACGACTTGTGCAGTAGAAATTCCACATTTTGGTGAAGACCAGCTGGGTCTGATCCAGACTCTGTCAATCAAAACTATATGTGTGTATATATATAGGTACATCTATATGTACAGGCAACTATCCCATCATGGAACCTCGAGCACCGATGATGCCTGCCAGCTCTAGCAAGGAGAAGAGCAGTCTAACTCTTTTCACCTGCTTCTTTATGAATTTCTTTTGCCAGCTACAGGGTTCAAGGCACAAAATCATTAAAAAGCCTTTCGGGTTCATCAATAGCTTGCTCAGCCTATACTGTATCTATTGCTGCTCACCTAGCTATATTGGCATTTCCAAATGGGAATTACAACAAAGTATTACAGTATTTCTTTGCAACAGGTATAGCACCCATAGCCATTAACATCAATAATTCAACTCATCCAGACTTACGTTAAAAATGTCTTTTCTCAGGTCTCATCTGCTGTTCACAAACGAGGATGTCTTGAAGGGGTTCTGACCTTGCAGCAGCTGGTGTCCTGACAGCAGTAGCCTGGAATAGGAATGCAGGCTTGGACAGGAGCTTCTGGGGTTTCAGGCCAGCCAGCATGATACATAATCCATTGCAGAAACTCCTCATGTTCTAGGTTAAGGCCACTAAGCTTTCTCAGGGCTACTGTTGGTAGGGAAGGCTGCTCCTATTTGCATGTGGGAACAAGTTCAGAGCAGCACCACAAACACTGGAAGGAAAACACCGTTCTCTAAACGCATTTAATTAATGTAAATGAGAAAAATCTTGACTAATTCCAGCTAAAGTACTCCTGAATTACCGTGGGACAACAGCTCTGAATCCAAAGCACAGAATGTCTGTAGATGAAAATATTTTCATCTCTTTTTTTATACGCTTTCCCTTCATTCCACCCATTCTAAGTACTAGAGAAGCATTCATTGTCTTTCTCAGGTGATGAGAGAATAAGCTACTTCCCTAGAGCCAAAAATCATAGCCAAGGTCTGAATTCTGCTCTCATCAATGCCTAATCAGTCCCTTGCTTGGGAGGGAACCTCATTACAGACTTACTATTGATACTCTTTTTATGGAAATATCAGCATCGCGGACTAGCAAATAATCTATTTATAGCATTCATTATCATTATCACTCCTTTTAATGAAGGCTCAAACCACCCCATCACACATCTCAATAAATCAGCATGGCTAACACATGCCAAAAAACCATTTCTTCTTGACCCTCAAAGCAATCAGCTTATGCTGCTGAAGCAGGAAGCTTGTTTGTCCCCTGCATTGTTGTAATCTAGTGCATACAGCTGCAAATGTTGTCTTTGCTCACAAAGCTTCTTAAATCCCTTTTTTAATTCTACTAAACTCTTTGCGTTGATGACTGCCCATGACAATTGGATTCCATAGGCAGAAAATATACTGTGTGAAATCGTATTGAAAACGTTTTCTGGAAGGTTTTGCTCGATGAATTGGGGCATAGAGGCTGCAATTAGCTGACTTCGCTACACACACTTGATGAAATTTCATCTTATGTGAAGTTCCCCATGCCTCCATGATCTCTACTACCCTCCATTACTCTTTATTCTGCACAGTTAACTTTCTGGTTCCTTTCTGAGTCCTCTGAGGCAAACCCTGGCCCTCGTGAATGTATCTGAGCACCTGTGCAGCCATGCACATAAAAATAGGGAAGGAACAACACGCACACGGATTAGGATCTTCCGACATACCGGGCACCACAGGGACTCTCTGGACTCTCCTCCCAGGCTGAAGTCAGTAATTGATTTTAATGGGAGCAGGGCTGAGCTAATGCTGGCACTTTGGAAAATCCCACCCAAGGGATTCAGTGATATTGAAAGTGCTTGAGGCAGGTTAACTGCAGGCATTTCCACTAATGGGGAATGGCGCAGTTGTCTTTATTAATTTTCCTTCTCCAAAGTGCAATTAGAATGTATGTATTTTTATATCCTTAGGAACAAAATAATGTAAAATGCTTCTATTTCTAGAGACTCTTACTGAAAGGCAAATAAATGAGTGATTTTCTGCAGCACAGTCACAGGCCTTAAGATCTATCACACCCCCCAAGAATCTATTAATACTCTCTTGCTGCCCTTCTTTTTCCTTCAGCTGACTTAATATGATTACAAGGGAAAATAATGTCAGCGTGGGTCCCAGTCACAGCAGATGCACTGGCTATTTGTAAAGCAAGGTTTTTCATCATCTTCCTGGAGACAGGAGAACCAATGCTTTTCTATCTGACTGTACCTTTAAAACCAAGAGAAAGACATTTCAGTGGGGAAGATGAATTGGAAAATGGCCATTAACATGGGGAAGAAAAAGTGACATGAACTGGAATGAGGTGCCAACAACAGGAAGGAGGATGATGTAAACAAAAGCTAAAGTAGAGGACATTGTCTCAGTTATGGTCAGTTTTTGGAGAGGTCACTACAGGGTAAGTCTGGTCTAAAAAAGAAACCAAAGCTATGGCAACAATTTTGCAAACAACTCTACAAATAAATACAGTCTTTAGCTTAGATTTCTTTGAGTAATGTCTCTGAAAACTATGAGATTACTCATTCAAAAAAATGCTGAGGTTCTGGCACGTAATTCACTTAAAATACAAATAGTGATTCTTTTCCACACATTTATTCAAACAAAACTAGAATTTTAAGCGCAGTGGCAAACATCACCACTTCAAAAGATCCCATTGCTATAGTGTAGTGGCAGAGGTTTGGTCATTAACATCACAGTGAAATGACAGAATACCAGAAGTTTTGTAGCCTTGAGAACCACTGCTTTACATAAAAGAATCAAGTCCACAATATGTTTAAAATACTGAGGGAGGTGAGTGGCAGAGTGGGGTGGGAAAAGAAACTCACTTTGTTTCTACTTGCTAGTTCTACATTTTTATTCAAATTTTTCCTGAGAAGTTCTCTTCTTGCAATGACCTTCTTGATATGACTTTGCTGACTCTTTAGGTATAACAAGGCTGTGCTTGATACCGAACTGGAAGAGCCCCAGGATAACCGAGGGGCCTGCATTAGGCATTTCTCTGGGTCAGGCTGGAAAGCACTTCTCAGAAGATCTTTGGAGTTCATGCTATCTGTGTTACCATTAGGGAGTAAGGCATAAAAAGAGCAACAAGTAGTCATTTACCTTTCAGAATGCTCTTTCATCTCTCTTCAGAAGTGACATCTTTTGCTTACTGAGGTAGAAAAAGGGCATTTTAACGTAAATGTTGGAGATGTTGAAATGTCCTTCCAGACCAAATACTTTATATGCAGTTAATGCTCATTACAGAATAATTACCTGCCAGATCTGATTCAATAATTCTTAAAGTGTAAATGATTTTATCAATGTGCAATAAAATAGAGTTATCGGTTACATTACTGCCTGAGAGAGAACTCAATTTTGGATCTTCAAAAAAGATCACTGTGGAAACTCAAAAGACTACATTTAGTTTCCTTTCTTTACAGAGGGAAGTTCAGTCCAACCCATTTATGCACTGGCCATAATTGCAGGGGGAGCTTTGTGTGGATGTACTGCAGCAACGTGACACAGTTTCTGGAGCTGCAGACATAGACTGACACATCTCTGGTATACTCAGTACTGGCAGTGGTTTGTTCTTCTAGTTACTATTAACTGTTCTTTCCCTAAATATCTTCAGCCACGTCTTGTCCTCACATCTCATTCTGGAAAGTGACCTGTTCAAATGGACTTTTCCTTTCAGGAGACAGCTGGCACTAATTAAGTTGCAAGAGCAGGTAGAAAGTACAGCTTTCTCCAGAAGTTCTGTTATTTAACTGTACCAAATGTTCACAGGGCAGAACTATTTTTTTTCCTGTCATTTTTATGCATATGTGAAATATTTGACATATATCTTGTAAATCATACATTAGGATTTACTGGAATTTCTGTCTGGACCGCTTAAGTGACATTGGCTGGACTGTTAACATTTTTTAAAAAAAGTAGTTTAAACTGGTGCAGTTGTTCTTTCAGTGAGTGACTGAAAATAGTTGTGGGGAGTTTCAGATTCTTTTTTTGAACAGATGTGGATAACTGGATGGTAGATTTTTGAACAGTAAACTTCAGCATTTTTATCATTGTACTTTGAAACTTCTAGAATTTATTTTAAAACTCACATTTGGAATTGAAAAGTGGAAAATAAACATTTTGGCATGTTTAATGTGGTCCGTGTGGTGTTTCTGGACTTATCAGAGAGAGATGTCATGATTTTTTGAATAACTTTAGTAATGAGGTAGGAAAAATTAAATGGTACTTCAGAGTAACTTTGAAGATTTTTATTCAAGATTTGATGAGCAAAAATCTAAGCAATCCTCATTAGTAATTCCTTCAGAGAAAATTTCCTTCTTGAATCTTAATGTGTACTTTTGAGGTAGATGACTTGGGAGCCTCTGTGTAGGAACATTCAACTGCCTTAGCTATCAGTGTGATTTCTCTTAGTCTGAGACACATGTGCGGTGTTATTTACAGAGGCACTCATACACATAATGTATGTTTGCATGTAATTTGTTCTCAAGTACTCAGGGATTACCTTTAAATAAATGAAGAGTGGGATTAAGTGAACATATGGTGTTAAGAAAGCTGAAAATAAAATCCCCCTTCATCTTACTCTACCGCACTTATATTGCTCATTAGGGGATTACTTCTAAGTCTGTGTGGACAAGCTTTCTGAGGAAGGAACTGACAGGCATAAAGTTTCACAGGTTATGAGACAAATCCTGCAAAATTATACTGTCTAAATGAAAGGCACTTTGTCTTCTGTTCAAATCTTGAAACTCATCTTTCACTCGTACTGTATCAATGTGTACATATAGAGAAAGAGAAGACCCAGTAGATTCTTTTGACTCATGTTATCTCAGGTAGGTTTTCTGTAAGTCAGACTGCAATCATAACTGGGTGCTGCCTTCTTATTAAACATGTTTTTATAAATGCGACTGGAAAGCTCATAAGCCTACACTGAAGTGACAGATTTCCAATCAGAAAAACCTATACATTTATTTTAAAACATTATTTGAGAAATTGGATTGAAACCCCATGATTTTCCTGGTTATTTACCCGACAACTACGCTTAAAACAGATACAAAAAAACTCGCATCATCTATTGTATATGCCAACAAGTAACAAACTGGATAACACAGTGTGAAAATAGGATCAAAGGACAGAGTCCATGGTCCCCCAGCAACTCTGTGCTTTTGTATTTAGCCAGTGTAGCCCAGTTCATGTTTACCAACCTCAGTGGGTTCTTCTGGTCACCTTGGAAGCACCTTACTGGCACTTCTCTTTCTCGAGCTGTGTGTATGCTTGTATGCTAGGTGATTCTGCTGTCCTGCTACTACCTCCAGGTCCTCCAGATCCTCCCAGAGGTCCATTAATGTTAACCAATTTGCCCAGCCCAGTACTCCCTCTTCACATAAGCTTCAAATCCTTGTAAAACTCATCAAAATCTAACCGTCTCTTCCACTTCTACTGATTAGTTGTCCTCCTATAACTACTAGCTATATTCTCCTTCGTGTCCTCAAATAAACTCTCTGGACCAATCTATGAAGGCACTGCATGGTCCCTTACAAACCTCTTCCATATGCACTCCATTTTGACATCTGTAAAGTTGATAACGCCACCAAAGCACCCAGTAGGATTACAAATGTCTCCGAGTAACAATCTGCCAATGCTTACAGTGCACAAAATCTATGCGTGCAACTGCCTGTTTTTATTTTTGCTATTCTTGTCCTTCCTTTCCCATTTCCTCCACAGGATATTTTTCCACTTTTTTCATTGTGTCAAAACTCATTTCAGCTCTTTAGTAAAACATATGTTCTCTGTCACATATGTGTGAGTATCTGGCATAAAAGAGCACTGAGAGCAGAGGCAGGACCTGGTTTACCACACCCCTACTGTGGTGTGGTGACGCCTGCGGTGTCAATAGTGACTCAGGCAGCAGGCAGCAAATCCCACAGACCCCGGCTGCATCAGCTGTACAACAGACTGGCTGCCCTAACAGCCGGTGTGCGAGCAGTACACCCGGTGCTCTCAGACACAGTGGGCAGCTGGTCTGGTTAAAGTGCCAGCCTGGAGACCCTCAGCTACTGAGCTACTTGGCCAGAGTGACAGCTCCTGCAGAGCTGCTTCAGCAGCTCCAGACAAATAGCTCCATCCATCTTATTCCATCAGGACAAAATTTTTGCACAGGAGCCTGAGTTCTGTTACAGTACAGCAATAAATGGTACAAAGGAAGCCTGGTCTTTCAGGGACTTGCCCCTGCTGATTTACAAATGCATTGGAGAACATTCAAGGTGACGGGCTGTGCTCCAGTCCCACCAGAAATGGGATCTGGGCTGCAGCTGCAGGCCCATCCCCAAGGTAGGTTGTGTTGTGGTGGCAGTGGGGGTCCCAGCTCTGTGAGCTGGGCTGCATGTCTGCTGTAGCAGGCAGGCATCCTGCACTGCCCGCTCCTCTGCAGAGCAGTGGGCTGAGGGAGATGCCAGGCCCTTTGCAGCTGCAGGAGGATGTGGAAGGCTCTTAATGCACTGGCTGCTTCCTGAGAACCTCTCCTCCACCACAGCCAAAAACCGGTGGTGAGTAGGGTCTGTGCAGCTGGGCCGGGCTGGGGAAGTGAAGATTGAGACTGCAGCTGCGTCTCCTTTAAATAGTTTATGAGTGGTGCTCACTCTGGGTTTTGTTTTACAACCAACCAGAAACCAGCCCTAGCAGCACCCCATATGTTCCTTGTCTTTTGTTTGCTTGGGCATGTTTACTGCACAGGTTTACTTAGGACCTAGCTATGACTATGTCATGGGTTCGTTGTGTACATTGTCAAAGACGTGAGCCCGAGCCCAACACCTGTGTTTAAAACATTATGGCTGTGTCTGAAAAGTCAGAAAAATGGGCATTCTGAGCTATTCTTACACCACTGTAAACAATTTTAGCTAGCTAAATAGAAATCCTGCCACTAAATACAAGTGTCAAATTGCAACCAGATTCTCAGCATGCCAAGCCCACATCACTGTTGTTCTAGATTTCCCTTTCACTGAGTAACCTGGCAGTGCCTTGTGTCAAGCAGCTGATAGCAGAACTGCTGTTACCTACTCCCTGCTCATCTGACTGCTCCTGTGCAGTTCCACCTTTCAGTATGTGACAGTGGACTCACATCCCGGGGCATACTGAAAGAAGCAGCATCACTTCTCTTCCAGATGAGAATGTAGCCAGAGCCTGAATTACTGCAGGTCAGAAAGTTGTGTGCAGAACAGTGTATGTATTGAAGCTCAGACTTATCCCCTGGAAACAAATGTCCTCCTTTCAAAAAAGACAGTTCTCCTTCTGCCACATCCTTTGGTCTCCAAAACATCCCTAACCCCACCCGCTCTGTCCCCATCTTACCCTTGCTCTCTGTAAGGTATAGCTAATCAATTTTCTGTTTCTGCTGACCCATTTTTGGACATCTTAATATACATCATTCACTCCAGTGTGAAGGTTCAGACTATTAGCAACCTTCTACAAGTGCCTCCCACTTTAGGATTTCAAGATCCAAATGGCTCCCTAAGTGTTGATGTATTTGCTGCCTCCTTTGAACCTAAAGAATCCACAGATGGCAAGGAGATGCATGCAAGCAACACATGCTGCTAATTCTCTCTGAAAGTCTAAGATTAAGGCTAAGTCCACTGAAAGCCTGTGCCATTATACGAGTATCTGTCAGAAAAAGGAAATTTTGGCAGCATTTTTAGCTCTAACATATAAGTGAGTGCCCTTGGAGGAAAGTATTTTGGTCACTGTGGCTAATGCTGAGCTAGTGTAAGCTATACAGGTTAAAGTATATTTATTTTCCTTTGCATTAGTTGTCCCTGCAGAAGGACTGTGTTTGAACAGTTGGTAGATTCAATCTAGCACAGACCTGGCACATAGTTTCCTGCTGCATCCATTCCTGTTCCTTTCTGATCAAGCGACATGTGGGATTAGCACAATAAATCTAGATTACAGCAGAGAAGCAGTGCTTATTTTTAATTTTCTAGTGTTATTTAGTTTGTGACACAGTCCAAATATACCTGGAACCCAGTGTTTGTGTTCAACTTTACTATGTATTTAACTTTGCCTTTCCCACTGAAATGTGTCATCTGTACTAAAGAGAACAGTCCTGCAGCACAAATTCCCTTCTGTCTCAGTATTAATTGTTGTATAAAAACGAGGTCACTCAAGTAGTATTTTAAATTTACGTGGCTTTGTTGTTTGCTTCTGCAAAATCAGCCTTAAGCGAATGCTTACCACAGCATGGAAGATAGGGCTGGAAGGGGGGAAGACAAGGGTACTTAAGGGTTCACTTCCTGCAAGTGAGTTTTTCTGCTAGAGCTGAAGCAGAACCGCATGAAGCTGGAAAAGGTCTCAAACCTGGCTGCTTCAAGTTAGGAATCCGTGTGTCAATGACTAAATGTAAGGGCCTGGTTTTCCCAAATGGTTGACAGGCATCCACTTTTCTCACTGAAATCAATAGGCATTGCATATGCTTAACACCCTGGAAAACCAGGCCACTTATATTTAGGAGTTTAGATATTTGGAGCTTAAATTTCAACTACTAGAGTGAAAAGTCAGAGTATCTAAAGCCTATTTTTAAGGAGGATGTCTGATCTAGTGCTAGAGGTTACAGTTAACTAAGAGAAATGATTCCTATGCTGACCCCCCACTGCCTCTAAAAACATTACCCTTATACTGAGATACCTTAGCTGTAGCCCACACCGCTAACCAAGAAACTCGGTTTGAGAACTCTTCTCGGAAACCCTTTCTACAACAAAGTTCTTCATGGATGTTAGCCCTAACAGTCAGCATTTTCATTCCATTTGAATGCAATTGTTATCAAAATGCTATTTGGTCCATTTGGTTTAAAAGAAAAAATTTAAAAAAGCAGAAATAGTAGCTGCGCAGCTTCCATCCTGGGCGGAGGTACCATTGCCCTCTGCAAAGAGCTGGGTGCCTGGAGCCTCAGTGCTCTGAAGCCCTGCTGTCTGGACTTCCAAATGGGGCAAGGCTGAAGGTTTGGGGGAAATCACCTCAAACAGCTGCTCACAGGCAGGACTGAATTGGCATAGTCATTCAATCACATTGCCCAAGTCCTGTGCCAGTAAATGCCTAGCCAAAAGCAAACACAGATAAAAGAGTTTCCCTGCTTCTGATCCATGAAACAGAAACCTTATTTGCTTCTCACTGCTTGGCCTGGGAGGCTAAACAGGTGATCTGCTTTTTTGGTTAACCATTACTATAGCGATTGGCTCCTCTGGAGGGTACAGCGGGAGAGAGCACTGGTTCGTATTTCCCACTTAGCTCTGAAAAAGGGACAAGGACCACTTCCCTTCAGTCATTGAGATCTTTGTGCCTGCATTTGCACCAGGAAAAATCATTATACCACAGGGTGGAACTTGGCTTCATCTTTCTGTTTGTCACATGGTGCATTAGAAGAGTGCTCGTAGCCACAGCACGGCTTCGCCGTTACCACCATAGAGTCCATTCTCCCACCATTAAGGAAGAATATTGGGTCATTACTTCAAACACTGATCAGAGCATCACACACAGCTCTGCTCATGGCTACCATTTTTATGGATGCAGGACCCAATCTTTGATTGATGCTTTGGCCTGTGTTGAATAAGGTACTGTAGGTACCAGCAGTCCCAGGCAAGTCTCTGCAGTGCTGTGTAGCTGGCTCAGGGCCCAGCAGAAGCAGGAGCACAGCCATAGGGATGTGGAGATTGTCATTTCATGCTAGTTTAAAGTTAAAATTGCAGTCACAGTGTTTCTGGAGTCTCAGTGATACTCCTGCATCTGCACAGCTATCTTTAGTATGGACTTCCAGCATGTAGCCCATTTATTTTGCATGCTAGAATAGAAAAGGTCCCTTAAACAAATACAAGTTCTTTCAAAGAATTCATCTCATCGCCAATCCTTATTTTGAAATGTCCTGGCAAGCATGAGATTCCTACACATAACATTTTCTGTTTCCATTTATTTCTGCCCCAACCCCAAGACCTGGTGGTCACAGCCCTCTCTCTCTGATTTGTCTGGTGGAAGGAAAATCGAGGAAAATCACTACAGTGCATGGTCTGTTTCTGTGGGGTTTGAAAAAGGATTTAAATAGCAAGCACTGCCAAGAGATTGCAGGAGTCTGAATCCTATTTTTTAAATATCATTTGGACAGTGCCTACGGTAAGATCCTTTATATTCTAGAGGCCAAGACTTCCCCAATGGTGTAAAAAAAAGCTCTCAGAAAGCAGCTGTGTGTTAGGTCATCACTGTGCTATTCAGAAGTGAGGAAGGCTGGGGTTCAGGCATCCTGCAAAGCCCTGCCTCCAACCTACTTAGCGTAGGAAAGACTCTTTCTAATTTTGATGGGGTTTGGACCCATGAGTAGTAGTGAATGTCAGTGTGACCCAGATTCAAGAATGAGGTCTGCTGGGTACATTTTACAGGTAGATACTGAGTACTGGTGAGGACCCTGATGACAATGCAGGCTCCCTAGAGCAACCTCTGAGAACTCTGCAGGACTGAATCTGCCTCAAGCCATGACCTGCATCTTCAGAAATCTTTTTGACATTGGGTAATTTATCCTTTCAATACATCTTCAGGGAAAACTCTATGACTGGGTTATAGGAAAAGAAGTAGCAAGAGAAGCAGGGATGCATTTGTAGGTGCTGAAGAGCTGGAACTTTTGACAAGTGTGAAAAAAGCTGAGGGTGTACCTTCTCTGTCAAAAAAAACCAAAAAAAACCCCAAAACCAGGCTTCTACTTACTTTTATCCACAAAGAGATTTTGTCTGAAAGCCAGAATTAAAACTGAAAAGTTCCTGGCTTAGACCAAAACCCCGCTGTGGGATAATGTTTCATTATTGAAGTTATTTATCTACCGAAACTATTTAAAGACAGGAAGTTTTATCTGTGGTTAGGATTAATCTCTGTCACATAGCCTGTCTCCCGAATGAGAGATTAATGCACAGTATAGCTTCCTGACAGGCAAGAAGCATCGTATGGATTTTGTTAATTTCTGTGGGAAGAAGCAAAGCCAAGTAAATTGCGCCATGAATTGCATGTTGGAACACTGTCAGCCAAAAATATCTCAGCTCAGACTGCTCATTGTGCCAGACTTGATAGACAGAAATGGGCAAAGAAACCTCTGTCACACCCCAACGTCCAAGTCTACCTTGCCAAAAAGGGAGAATGACCAAAATACTGGAAACCAAGCAGAGAGTAGGCAGCTGCCACTTGCTCTGACAAACTTCAGTGCTCCCTCCCTGAAAGAAGTGAGACTGCAAGAAAAGCGGGGCACAACAGGGAGGTAGAGCAAACACATGGAATGTCAACATGGAATGGCAACATCGAAGATGCGGGTTGAGGAGCAGAGGCAGAATGGAAGAAAATGTGACAGCTTGAACTGGCATTTGCTGCCTTGCGTCGTCTGTCAGCCACTGGCACCATGACCACACGCACACAGCAGGCACACAGACAGGGCACAGCGAGACCTGACCGCAGAACATCCTCTCTGTCAGGCTGCCAAGTTGCAGATATAGTGCACTGCCCTTTGTGCACATTCACAGAGGAGAGGAACTTGGGACAATAACCCAGGATAAGACTTTACTTGTTTAACTTGAAGGAAGGAGGTCATCACACACATCTTTTGTCTTCCCAGATGGGTCTGCCTTGTCTGCTTTGCTATTTGTATAGCCGTCTACACAGCTGAAATATTTGCATTTTTTTTCCTGTGCCCTGCAGCCAGTGCAGCACTATTTGAGCTGGTAAAATGCCAGACTCTTACTCAGTTGTAAGGCTGAGTTGGTGATCTAGTCAGCTTTGTTATGTTATTGTCAGCCACAGCAGCAAGATAGCAGACATCATCACCAAGATCATCAAAGAGAACATTCACTCTTAAGGAAGAAAAAAACCAACCAAAACTGGGTCATAAATTACAGCATAAATCTATTTGTAGCCTAAAATAATATCTCTTGTTATCAAAACATGTATCCTAGAAAAAGGTCAGGGCTTGACCTGCTTGTTTTGGATGATATGATGTGCTGCTGTTGGTAACGATATGATTGGAGCCATATGGGATCTCCAGGAAATTATGTGCTAATTATGCCTTTATGTGATCAGTTCATGTGTGCCTCATGCCTGGCTTTCCAGTGCTGATGTACAGTTTACTCCCCAGCAGATCAACTATGTGTGAGAACTTCAGGGATAAATCCAGGAAGTTGTCACTTGAAGAAAAAGGAATCTGTGGCGTGACTCCTTTTTTTTTTTTTTACCTTAAAATGATGATGGGGTTGTTACTTTGAAATTAGATTTATTCCTGTTTTGGTGGAGGAGAAGATGGTTTTTGAAGTATAAGACAATAGAACACCGTCTTGTGTGCTAGAGCCTGAGTGTAACACAACAGGATCAATCTAGTGCAAACATCCCCCGTTTATCTTAGCAGGACATGAAGAGATTATTTTTAATCCTTCAAGTGCTTTATACCTTTAAGATGATATTTCTGAAACCATGAAGGGCTCACTGTGACATTAAGTATTGATTACTTACAACACAGCGCACACAAAGTTTTTGTGGTATACTACTGAATTAACACAGTTTGTATTTTCACTCTTCTTTAAAGATCTCAAGTTTCGATGATCCGATGGGCAGCTTAGAGCTCTGACACACTTCTTGTCCTCAGTCGTCCTTAGATACGTTTGGAAGGGCTGGGCAGTGGCCAACATCCCTTCCAGTCCCCGGTGACACAGGCTCAGACATGAGAGCTGCATCAGAGCAGGCCATGAAACCACAGGGTACTCACACCGCACACTGTGAGCGGCTGCACCATTCAAGTGCAACTGCTTCAGCCATTCATTACATGTTGTGTTTGGAGAGTGCACTCAGAATCTAAAGGCACTGTCTGGCAGCTCGGCTTCACTTCATCCTAACGAAAATAAGGTGTATCTTCTATACTGCAGTAGACATGGCAACTGAAACCGTGCCTCAAGACACAGCTGGCCTTCTCTGTGTTACTTTTTCCCTCTGTGCTGCTTTAGTCTTTTCAGGCTGCTCCTTATGGGCAGCAGGCTGTGGGTATGTGTTTCTCTGCAGATAGCACTGCTCCCTGCCTTTGAAGCGCCCTCATGTTGTAGTTTGCTCTTTTCTTTATTCCTTCCCATGTAAATAGAGGGGCAGATGCTTTATAGGTAAGGGCTGGGAAATGGCTGAATGTGTGTGTCCATGAAACATAATCAAACAAAGTGAAAGCTGGGACTGACCCTTGAAATTTCACTGCAAACTTTTTCATGCATGCAAGTGGCTTAGTTGACTGCAGAGGGGCCGCTAGTTTAATAAAGGCTATCTGTGTGGAAGAGACAGCGAGGTGGACACTTTTTTTATTGATATGATAATGTAGCTAGCTCGAGGCTGCTACATTGAGATTGTGATAAAGGATGTCTAAGAAAGATAGGAGGTTCATAAAGTGTTTCATTTTAAAGCATGTAGAGTATTATTAGCAGAGCAGCTGTAGCTTTTTATATCATTTCATAATGCGTGTGATGTGGCATTTTGAAATCAAACCCCTTTTTATGGCTGTCTTTTGTCACGTACCTCGTGGCCCAGAGCCCTCCTTTTCCAGAGCATTCTCTAACCGAGTCTGCTCTAAGACTCAGACACCTTTGAAGGGTAAGGACCTTTAAAGCGCAAAACCGTTTTCCAAGAAGAAAATTAGGCGAGTTTGGCAGATCGAACTAACCAGCTCTGAGGAAGAAACAGCCTGTGTTTTTGCATCCCTGCAGCGGAAGAGCTGAGACATTCCCAGGCGTGGCCCTGGCAAAGTCCAGTGCCCACGTATTTCTGGAATGAATGCCAGCTGCCTCCACGTCTTCTCACTCACACATTGAAACGCTGTGCAGTCAAAGCCACCGGGACTTGCAGAGTACTCTGCAAATGATCTCAGGGGAAAGTAATCTAGGACCTTTTGCTCCTAAAAAAAGAGACTCCTGAAACTGGGCTCACATTACTGGAGGACAGGAGAGCCTTTTGAATGAAGAACAGAACCTGAAAATTCTTCATGCTTTCACTCCTGAAGGAGCTCCTGAGCATTTCACCTCAGCCATTAATTCTTTCAAACACAGTCAATGCAAATTTAGAACTCATCCTGATTGCTTTAAACAAAAAGATGGGCACATGGAAGTACATAGCTGTAATATAACTCCTAGGTCACAGAAAGGGTAAAGGACTCCTGCCATCAAAACCTGCCACAAAACCTGCCATCTTCCATCAGAGACATGGAATAGGTTCCAGATCATTCTGTGAACTCGAGAAAACCACTGAATCATTTCTTGGTTTAGTTTCCTCATCTCTGAATAAGGAAATCTTTTTGCAGAGAGGGTTTTAGCTTAGAGATCCATGGAAAGCTCTTTCTACTCTGAAGGAAAATATGACAAGTATATGACAATGTTGTGACATACACAAAAAAAGCAGCACTAAGCCCAGCTTCCCTGTAACAATCTTGTAAACAATCAGCACCTTCCAGTGGATATGCTAAAATCCTCTTCACACATACAGGTCCTTTTGAGGCTCAGCTGCCAAACATGACCTTGTAAAAACATTACATTCCTATGAAAAACAAGTCTGGACACTGATAAACAGTACTGGAAAATTACACTTGATCTGGCAGACCAAGAAGCATTAGATTGTTAATCTCTTATCCCTTCAAAGATCTTGTCCACTTAGAAATGAAAACCCATTGTTACAAAGGCAAGGAAGCACCTTTTCACTGGATTAACTGCTGATTACCTAATGTCTTTCCTTCATATGCCAAAGCCCGTGCTGCACTGTGCCCTCTCTTCTCCCTCCCAAAATACTGCTGCAGATAAAGTGAGCAACTGCTCCCTGCAAGTTTCTACTGCCCGGAGGCCATCCTCTCTGAGCCACCTGTGAAACCAGTCATTTTACCTTCTCTCACACTTCCTGCAGCAGAAGGCAGGTTCATACAGGCTCCCCCAGTCTGCCCCTGCGTATCTCTCTCTCCCCCTCCAACTGCAGCAATACCTTTGCCTGCTGTGTTTGTTTGGGTGGGCTGCAAACCAGCACCCACCCTGCCCAGGACGGCAGGGTAGGGCTCCAGGCATCACCCTGCCTTGGTCTCTATTCCGGCACTCGCCTGTGTAGTTCGGGGACACCGTCTGTCCCTTCCCTCACCTCTCCCAGGCTCATTCCAATCCCCACCCACCCGCACCTTAATCTAGTATCTGGCATTTAGATTTGACTGACTTTCAAAGTATAAATGGGTCAGGTCACTTAGCATAGGCTGATAGGTTGTGATTGCAGTTCTTCGCATGCTGAGTCACCCTGGCAGCAGATGTCATCTGCTTCTCCTTTGAGGGAGAGGCACACAGTAAATTAAAAATGCAATATGCACTGCTAAAATCTTATACAGCTGTATTCAGCAGAGATGAGTGGGAGTAACAAGACAGGAAAATTACAGGGGGTTCTACTATGAAGGCAAAAAATTCAGGGGAAAAGCCTTTGTAGAAGCACTTAGTTCAGTTACCCACGTGTGCTTCAGTAACCGGCTAAATATAGAACACCCAAACTATTGGAAAAGCAAAGGAAATGGAGACCCGGGAAAAATAAGCCACTGATGGTGATGCAGGAAATACTTCTGAATTAAACCATTCCGCTGCAGCCTTTGTAATGTTCTCAGAAGATCACAGTTGTAAAAAATGAGTCATTCCTGGGCTCGAGTGTAACGTTGGCTTGACATTGTTGACGAGGGATTGCAAGGGATCTGTGTGGCAGTAGGGTAAACGGTGTTTGTTTTTACAGACATGTATAAAAATACACATCACTAGAAAATCAAAGCAACAACCACAACATACCAAAGACTTTCCATAGGAGACAGAGAGCCTAATTCTCTGAGAGCCAGTGACCCCAGCTGCTCTCAGAGCTAAGAACGTCACTCGCTGTCAAGACCTGACCCAGAAGAAAGGAAATCAGGGCTGCATTTCATTATTTTGGCACAACAGACTTCAACAGCTGCAACTAGGGTTAACGAACTGCAAGTCAACTTCCAGAGGCACACACCACATCAGCCTTCCCTCAGAACGAGACACATTTGTTTCCCTGAAAATCTATCAAAATCATTGCAAAAACAAGGTCCTTTGTATGTGGCTCAAGCTGCTGCAGTGGAAAAGACACCCTGAGTAAGCATAGGTTAAATGGGGTTAAGCTTGCTTTCTTCCAAGAGTTATCTGGAAAAGATTAGAATCCAGCAGCACCACTGGCCACCAAATGTGCTCAGACATCTCAGCCGAACTCTTGGTATCTTCCAGCAAAAAGGTTGTTTTTCGTTCCTCTATTTGTTCTCGCCTGTGTTTACGGTACTTACTGGCAGTTGGCATTGGAAAAAACCCCCATACTTCTAGACTCGTATTTGTTGAAAAGAGGGAAGTTTTTACTGAAATATTTGCCTCTGTTTTTTCACAGGAAAGAAATCAATATTTTTTTACTGGACTGAATCTTCTGTAAGTGCAGCCTGTTGGCTGACTAGCTGGGTTCATGGTTACAACCCTGTTTCACACTTCCTACTCTGCAAATTCTCAAAGCAGAAGTTTTTGACCTTAAAACAGTCATGATTGTAACTGCAAATGTCCTGTCTTCTTCCTTTCCCTTTAAATCACCTTCAGCAGAGTGGTACCTCACTCCAATTTACATCAACAGGATTTCAGGAAAGAGCAGCTGAGCACTGTTTTGTCTTTTATGGCCATTAAAACAAAGATTTTAAAAGTTTTTATAAGATTAAAGATTTGTAGGGCTAAGTAGGGGATTTGAAATACCTAGTTCCAATGAACAAGATTTGAGGCAGTAATTTCCCAGAAGGTGGCTTGGAAATGCCCTCCATGTGACAAAGAACACCCCCAACCCCCCCAAATCTGGGAGACTCACATGGATGGGGTTTGTAGAGCTTCGTACAGCTTCACCTTACCCCAGCCCACCTCTACACTGCCCCTGCAGGACACAGTCCCTGCAGGAGTGAGGGTCACAGGGCTTCCCACGTGCTGTTGGGGAGGCACATTTCACACAGTGGAACTGGAAAGCACTTCAGACCATACCATGAGATTTGGATTATTTTAATTTTGTGTGCTTTTTTCCACTGAGATCTATTAATTAGCACATTTGAATAGACTGCAGGAAAAAAAAAATCTCAGAAAAATAGACTCCAGGGAACTATCTCAAATTAGCTCATGGATGACTTCTGTCTTCTTTTCCAATGATATTTGCTCTTTGAAGGCTTGGGATTCTGTTTCATGTTTACCAAAGTGAAAGCTATTATATTACTGAAATCAAAGTCCTTGTAAGTAATTTAAGAAGGTGTGCAACAGTTTTCTTCAAATAGTCGTGGATTGCATGGTCCTGCCTGTGAAATTTCTCTGAAGAGAATGGCCCAGCCTGCAAACTTGCCCTAAGTTTCCACCATTTTATTCTGCCAAGGGCAGGACAAGATTGGCCACCGTGCCCTCCTCCTGCCATAGGGCTGTAGTTGCTGTCACCCCCACAGCCTGAGCAGAGCACTGGCATACAGAATCCTTTGCTCCAAAGTGGTCCTAAATCACACTTTGTACAGCAGACAGGAGGTATTCACATCCAGCGTTTTGGTTTGAGGCCCATCCTGAATACAAAGATTTTTCTTTAAAATACAGTGCTTGAATTTAGTAAGGAACAGCACATGTTTAAAATGCCAGTTTGCAATACCCTCCCTGTACCTGTGTTATCAGGGAGGAAGCGCCCAGGAAACAAAACCCTGAGCTATATTCCGTCCTGGTGTAAGCACTTGCATCCTCATTTCATCTGATTATTTATTTTGCAGCCCAGAGCAGAACTCCCTATCCTCACTGCTTATATAACAACTTTCTCTGCTCCTCCTCTCCTTCTGTAAGCTTTACTCTAAAAAAAAAAAAAAAATTAGAGGGTACAAATATTCTCCTAAAAATGCAAGTTGCCTGATCCTTGCTACCTGTTAAAAGATATGAGGCAGTGGGAGACCACACTTCTAGCAATCAGGGCAGGTAAATTGGAGTTTAGGGCATGTAATTCTGTCTGATGGCACTAAGTCTGTCTTTTGGCTTAGTTAAATCAACATCAAATGTGTTTGGCACAATATTTGTTGTGATTTTCTCTCCTCTTCCTTGCTATTTAGACTCGGTGCCTCTATGCATCTGACTGTTTTTAAAGAGCCAATGGGTGATTTTTCCACGTTTTTTCAGCTCTCACAGTTAGATCACTGAAGCTATTTTCCTTGGATGGGTTTCATGCATATGGACTGTTGACTACCTTCTTGATCTGATCTCCTGCCAGTGTGAATAGTTTTGTCAAGGGATCTCCCTTCTGTTGTGGTGCAGGCATTGCAGGTGGGTGCTGGGAGGTGTCTGGTTGTCTTTTGTGAAGTGAGCAGAGGTGTCAAAAAAGAGAAATTCGGGCTACTCTGAAAACAGCCTGCACTGTCAGTAGCAAATGTGAGACAAATACAAGGTCAATTGTCTGCTTTCTTGTGAAAGGTCTTAATAAGAATACAGAAATTCAGTCAGTGAGGAGTTGAGAGAGCCCCTGGTGTCAGCAAACTGAGAAGGTTTATACAATGTGGCTCAATCACTCTTGATCTCTCATGTTAGAGATAGAGAGCTTACAGTTTTGCAAGAGTCCTGGGAGATTATGTGGTTCTCAACAAATTAAAACATCCAGTAAATTAGCCCTAACTACTGCTTTCAGAGACTTTTTCCCTCTCCTCCCTCTCGTCTCCCTCTGACCAACATGGTCAAATCTATCAGTTGTAGTTAGAGGCCCTATTTTAAATTTAGAGTCATAGGAAGCCATTTAAACCTTTAGCACAAGAAAAACTGGCCGACAGAGTCATGGGTTTATAGGGCAGCACCAGAGCTAGCACACAAAGTATCCAGCATTTCAAGCAGCTCATTCACAAAAATCTGTGTACTGCATTCTGGAGGGAGTCAAATCCTATTTGCCTTTTGGGAGTTGTCACATTCAAGCCAATTGGATTACTCATTTGTTTGAGGCAAGCAGGATTTAACCCTCCAAGAAACAAAATGGATTTGCTAAATGAAAGGGATTAGTTTTTTTCTATGTAATACTGTGATAACAAAACAAAAAACAACAAAAAGAAAACAAAAGGCATCTCTCCTCATTCTCTCTTTTTGGTGCAATATGAAGCAAGAAGTAGAGCAGGACTCTTCTGTGCCCTATGCATCTTAGTTAATCAACATCTTGATTTAGTTTAAATCAGCATGCAAGTGCCAGCGGATGCTTTTCAGTATGTAGGTCATAACAGGCTAAATTGGTTTTGGAGGGTGGAGCTCCTCTCTTGCTTTGGTGTTTGAGACAGGGTATACTGCTGGGTCTCAGGCCCAGAGTAATCTGTAGTGGATTTCAAGTTGGACATAGTTTCTGATTTGTCAGTGCTAGAGGCTGGTAAACCAACTGCAGGTATTTGCCATTCTTGGGATGTGCTGATACTGGAAAATAGGCTGCCTGTGATGATGGCTTACAAGATAACAGATCAAGTCTTTGATCCTTTCTTAGAGGTGAAATAAAGTTTGCATTCAAGGAATTAGTCTGAGTGAGCACTGCATTTGGATTCATTCAGCACAGAAGGAAAAAGTAAACAGGCAACAGGTCCTTTTGTACTGGAAGAAATTTCATCCCCTGAATCGGCACATACGAGAGAGGAATGGTGCTGTTTATAAATGAGCAGCCTCTGCAAGCTGCTGTTAAAGAAATTGCAGCCACACTGCACTACAGCTCTCACCTTTTGTCATCCTTCCTGGACACCCAAGACTGAGGTCACTGAGCATTCCTACATTTCCATGATCTTCCTGGAAGGTGCATATGCTTCCAGATGCCTCCTGTATCATGGTCAGTGCATACTGGGCATCCAATCATGAGCTCTGCTGCAGTGCCAGCAGCCCCAGATTTGATAAGCTGGGCTCTGACAGGCGGTAGGAGACAGGTCCAGTCCTTCTCCTCTCTGCTTTTACAGAAGCAGGGAGTGGCAGCTCCTCTGTGGCAAGCCTCGTGGGCAGGGTGATACCATCCAGGCTGGAAGTAACCACCAGATCCAGACAGTGGTCTGCCTGGTAGTCTCTGCATTTTTACCCTTATCTGGCTCAATGATACCTTTTTTTGCTAGACCTGTGTTCTGTCATGAAGTTGTTCCTCTTAGCACTTACAGTCTGTTCTGAAATCTTGAAACCTCAAGCGTAAACCTGGAGCAGCATCTGTATCACATGTAATGAAAATTCTCTACAGGATAGGAATAAGTCTTTACAGCAAATTGAAATTCATGCTTCTTAAGACAAGGGGCAATATTCAAATGAGTGAGATGAGAGCCTGGCAGAATTCTAAGGACCTCTGTTTGGAAGATCCCATACAGATACAAAGTCCTTGTCCTCTATCAATTTATGTAACAGCAGTTAGGCAGAGAGAGGAACAGTCTGCAGCCTTTCAGTGGGAATGTTTCTGAATCTGCTCAGTATGAATCTATTACTGATTGCAATGCTATCTTTGAATTAGTTTTTACTCCTCCCCCAATTAAGGGAGATCCAACAGAGGAGTGGCTTCACAGTGGACAGTCACTTCCATCAATGCTAAAAAGTTCTTAGTATTATGTCAGTTCATACCAAGTTCAAGATTCAACACAGGAGGAGGCAGCATATATGGGGAAGAGATTTCCATGTACATTAGTTCTCTACATTAATCTGTCTCCCTCCTGAAAAACAGCTGTGAGCTCCACAGACTCAGGATAGCTGTAAGAGGGTGGAAGATTTATTATTTCTTTTAAAACTTTAGCAATGATGTTATTCATCTGCCAAATGACTGATCTCTTGGTGGCAAGGATTTCATGTTCAACTAGACTGCTATTTGAAGTAGCCTGAAAAGTTTGCAATCTGCTATGCAAATAAGAGAAGGAGAGAAAAGTTTGCTGAGTAGCAGCTGTAACCCATGAAAAGCAAAACAAAATCCACTCTGGCAAGGAGCTGCCCCTCTAAGTCCAGCTACTACGGTCTGCACAGCAGATTGAGAACCTCTGTTTTCCCCTCCAGAAGGCTTCTGTTTTACTTATGCTGGTACAAAGGAGGAGCAGAAGGCATTAACTGAGAAGCAAGTGAGGTCAAAGATGGGTGTTTTCAATCAGCTGAATGATCAAACTGTGCTGCAAGCTAAATTCAGGCTGGTGTAATAGATCCCTCGAACTACCTCACTTTTCCTGTTGCTGCTCAGGCAACCAAAGCCTAAGGCCTCTGTTGCTGAGGAACAGACAATGCAGGATTGCTTATACCTCTGCTGTACTAATTATTTTTCCCCAGCTGCTGCACAAAACATCTGCCCTGTGATGATAGTCCAGGTTGTCACATCATCCGACAAGGAATGTCCTATCAGGAAAAGGCAGCTCTCTTCCCATCTCCAAACACCTCAGAGAGATATAAAGACATTCAGTCAGCAGAAAAGCTCGCATCTTGTAATGATGAGTGTTACAATGTTGGCTTATGGATTTTCCACCATTAGTGAGAGGAGAAGGAAAAGCTTGTCCTTGCTTCAGGGGAACAAGGAAAGCCCTGTGTGTGAGTGGTGCAGCAGCTGGTGGGAAGCAAGAACAGAGGCTCCATAAAACATGAGAGATGCTCTGCTCTGCTGGATGCTGTACCTAGTCCTCAGACTGTTACATGAGGAGAGAGCTTTGCCCACCCATAGCCAGCATTGAGGGTACTCCTGGGCCAGGCTCTTGCCCAGCAGAGCACTGACCCTCAGGCATTTAACCCCTGCAGGGTTCCCCTTCTCTGCTCTGTTGCCCTGGGGC
Organism: Mohoua ochrocephala; assembly: GCA_013398855.1. Classification (NCBI taxonomy): domain Eukaryota; kingdom Metazoa; phylum Chordata; class Aves; order Passeriformes; family Acanthizidae; genus Mohoua; species Mohoua ochrocephala. The sequence continues at coordinate 381,173 of VZTA01002276.1, read as the reverse complement.
ACAGCAGCACCAGCCACTGCACAGGCAAAGCCTTCTTCAAGATTGGCTTCATTGACATTCTAAGCCAGACGTGGTGATGGTGCCTGGGGACTGCATTAAAACTGCTTACTTTTTCTTCTTATCAGAAGACTTTGCCAAGGTATCTTCGAATGCAGCAGAAATGCCAGTTACTCTTGGACTTTCCCGGTGTCCTTAGCTCCTATAAATTGCAGGAAGGGTGAGCAACACACAACGTGCATTATCTTCTAAAGGAGGCTTTTTATTATTACGGTGCCAAGCTAGGCGAGAACATGAAAAGAGCAAAGCAGGCAGTGACTATTATTTGAGTTGTTGTGCTCTTCAAGGCTTGAAAAGGGTTGCTCTGAGCCATTTTCAAATAGCCCTTGCTTTCGGTGCGGCTGGGTGGCTGTTCACCAGAATGGGGCTGCTGGGCTGAATCCAGCCCTAAGCCTTCGAGAACAGGGCTGCTGCAAAGAGTGACACACAGCTTTTTTCTGCTTAGGAATATCAAGGCAGGAGTAACGTTAAAAAAAACAGGTCAGAGTATTTCTATTTAAAGTACTTGTCAAGAAATAAGGAGGTGCAGCTTGGTTTTTCTGGTTTGCATTTCAACATTTGTGAGGAGTGTGATTGTGCCAGAGCTGAATTGGCAGCCTCAAGTCCAGGTCACTCTCGATGGGGTGAGGCTGCCCAGGGCCAGCCTGTGATGCTGCCTGCAGCCCAGCCACTTGCAGGCTCCTGTGCCTGGAGCTCCTGCTTCCTGGGGAGTAATAGGATGCATAGGAAAATGTTTGCAATAGGTAAAAAAAAAAGCTCTTACAGTCTTGGCTTTGTTGGGGCTAAATATCTGCCAGGCTGATCTGGAATAAAATAAAACACAGGATCAGATCAAATTCACTAATAGCAAAATCCTATTAACTGTGCTTTTTCTCACCATACAAAGGCTAGTCATGGGGTCCTCAGTAACAGTGGTCTCATTCTGCAGAGCAGATCTTATTTTACATTCTTAGGGCCAGACACTCAGTTGATGTAAGTAACTATATCTCCAAGCTGTAGCCACCCTGAATTAGGCCAGCTACAATGTTGACCCTCTGTTAATTGCACACATTACAATTCTCTGGAATTTCTCTTGCCACAGACTGCAATAAAAAAACATTTTCTGGTGGTGAAAGGTCAGTAAACATATCTGAGATGTAACAATCTCTTTGTGATTATGGTTATGCTTTAAGAATGATTTTGTCCTTCCACAAACATAGCATACATGGGTCTGTCTAGAAGTTTTGAGCAAAAATGCTTGTGTACAATGACTACGAATAAAACAACAAATAATTTCCACTTATAAACACAATTGCTATTCCTGAGTTTAAACCTATCTGCATGTGATTCATCCTCCTAGGATTTTCTGATGATTGCTTGCCTATTTCCTTCACTTATGGGTTATAAGACCATCCCCAGGGCAATGCCTGTTAATTTCTAATTTAGCCTGGTTTAACTAGCCCAGTTATTCAGCAACCCTTAGACAGACAGAACTAGATTTCTGAACTTTCTTTTCTTCAAGTCAGCTGCAATCAGGCTGAAGGTGAAGAGTCTGTAATCACTTAAGTGCAGTATCAATTTAAAGGTCTGTGCCTGTGTCCTCCCTGGAACTGGATGGTTGGGCAGGGAAGACCAGTCCCCGGTGGCAGGGTAGGGGCTAACAGCCACTCCAGCTTCTATGGAAGAGCTCATATCCCTAGCCAGAACTGCTCTGGTTTTTCATAAAGCACTGTCATCGTTCCAACCTCATCTGCTGTTCTTGGGAGAAATGCTGAACCAACCATCTAGGGAGCATAGACTTGTGTCTCCCCACAAGGGGCAGGAGAAGGACAAGCACCCTTGGCCCACCTGGCCTGGCTGATTTGTCCTGCAGCCAGACAGCGTGGGTCACCCTCCAGACTGTTTGCTGTGAAGAGCTACGCAGCAGCCTGTGGCAGTGGCAGTCCAGGAGGAGACTGGCAGTACACTTGAGCTGTTCTGAGCTGTGGGGATACTCTGTGCCTTTGGTGTCCCCTCTTTGCCTGCCAGGAAAGTCCCTTCCATTTATGCCCTGTTGTCCCAGAGACACGTGCGGGAGAGGCTCAGACACAGACCCTGTGTATGCCAGATACTATCCCAGCTAAACCTTCATCTGCCCAGCCAAGTAAACATTATGATGCTACTAATATTCTGTGTTCCTTCCACCTTTCATGCCCACCCCATTTAAGCACCAGTGCGTTTTACACAGCTCAGAGCCTGTTCCAGAGCTATGGAAGCCATGCATGCGAGTGCCTGTCAGGCAGTGTGCTATGCGATGATCTCAGGCTTTGGAGCAGGGGCTGTCATTTTACTTGACTGGAGGCTGTTTCCCGTACTCTGACCTTACCAGTGAGCACGTTCAGTAATCACCAAAAATCTCCTGCATCACCTCCAAGAGGGTGGCAGGAGCTGACACCTGTAAGGCGTACACACACACACTCTCTCTCTCTCTCTCCCCCTCTCTCTCATTAGTCATCATAGAGAAAAGAGAGCTAAAATCAGCAGTAGACTTTACTGCTTAATATTTCCTCCCTGGATTTCTAACTTGATGGTATGTAATGAAAAGCGACTTTGTAAAAGAGAAGGAAAATAATTAGATCTCTTCAGTTTTTGCATCTAAATTGATGCAGACACTATAAACAAGTATTAGTCTAAGAGCTCCATAGGCATCTTCAATTTCAGAGACATTTCATATTTTACAAATCACAGAATCTAGTCTAGATTTTCATCAGAAGCATTAGCATTGATTTCTTACTAACCCTCAATCTAGTTGCATAACAGAATAAATTTAATATTCTCTTTCCCTGTTTTGGATTTTAGCCCTTCCATCATGCTGCAAGGAGGGATGATTTATTTGTCCTTGTAAGAACCCATAATTAAAGTACACATTGATTACACAATGTCTGACATAGCTACAGACTCTGTGCACTGCAAGTGGGTTTTGAATCTAGGGAATGTGACACAGCTGAGACTGCATATGGTTTGGTGTTGCATGGGAGGAATTTATGGGAGATACTTGGAAGCAGAAATCAGATTAAAGGAGAGAATTATCATTTTTTGCTCGCCTAAATATGAACATAAATAAGGCTGCACATAGATTTTCCGCATTAGTCAAGGAAAAGGATTATGAACACTTCCTCTAAGCGATGGCATATTAAATGTTCATTTGACATGTGAGAAGCTTTATTCTGTGATTTAAAAAACAATGACATAGTTATTAGGCCAAACGGACCTGTATTACTTGAAATGTTAGAGCACAGTCGAATATAGATCATCCATTGACATATGAATAGCTCTGAATTCCTTCTTTGAGTAAAGTTTCAAAAAATACCAAAGAATGTAACCCATTTAATAGCAGGAATAACCCATCGATAAAGCAGACATAGTATTCATCCAGGCACTGCAAACACTTTTGAATATGGAAATGTATTTCAGCCTCAGACTTCCATGAATTCCTTACATAGGATGGGGAGAAAATGGCTGTAAAATGTCAGCTATCTTGATGGTCTTTTTATTAGGTAACGAAGTGACTCGAATCTGGTTTTCATTCGGATCTGGATTTACCTGTGTCATAAGAAATGATGGAAAGCCTTTGCTGTGAGTTATTAAAATATGTAGAGGCTGAATTCAGTCCTTTCCCTGTCCAACACTTGCTGAGCCTTTGTTAGCCAGCATTGTTCACATCTGCTTCCAGGGAACACACCGAGGAGCATGTGATCCAGCTGTTGCTATGGTATCTAGTGGGATTTTAAGAGAATAACAGAAGAAACAGTGGCAAGAAAAGAACCCCTCCAACTGACACCTGAGTTAAAGGGACATTGCCAAAATTTATGAGTTGAACATACTTAACCTTTATTTGTTAGGGTTTTTGGATTTTTTTCTGAAGGACTTGAGTATTTAGCACCCCAGTGAGAATTAAGAGCACCTGGAGCCTCCGGGGGCTAAGGATATCAATACCAATAATAGTTATGTGATTTCTTTTTAAATGTCTCCTTCCTTTAGCAGAACAACATCTGCTTTGAACTGAGCTCTTAAAACATTGAGTAAGCCCAGCTTATCACCAGTGCAAGAGAACAGATACCCAGTTCCTTACAGAAATCAATGTGTAGATGAGGATACAAGAGCCAGCACCTTGAACCAGCCTTTCCCTGTCTCCTGCTCATTCCTGCCAGACTACAGACAATATAAAGACATCATACCATTGTTCCCTAGATACTTTCCAAAGCACTGATGTCCTGCTGCTGCATTACACCTACAGGCTATCAGAAAAACCTCCATACAGGATGAGGCACTGGTTTTCCATCTTCTTCGTCAGACAGAGGTTTTCCAAGAGCTGTCCAACAAGCAGTGAAATTCCAAGCGGTATTTGGCTGAGTTCAATACTCAGCCTTTTGTGAGACGGTCAACAATTTGGAGCCTGCAAAGCCTCAGGAGAGTGGGCTTTCCCCTCATTTCTGCTGGTACTTCCCTTAAGTGGGTTGGTCAGAAATACTGGGATTACTGTTCTATCTTTCTTGCATGCCTGTGGCCAGTCAAGCTGAGCCTGTGATAATCAGTTTTGTAAAAACAAGGTACTACACATGGAGTATCCTTTGCCCCAGGCCCTGGAAGACATCTATGGATAAGAGAATACCTATTTGAGATTACATTATATTTGGTCATAAAGTGGTTGTGAAGCAGCCGTCCTTGCTCCTGGGGAAGTTTTCTCTTTCTGACGTCCCATCCTTGAAGTCTCGGAGCTATTTTCTATGCCTGGGTATTAACTTACTGTCACCCAACAGGCTCCGAGGTGGAGGAACTCTGAGGCAAAAGCCCAAGAGAGATCAGAGCAACGAGCACTCAGGAAGCGCAGTCTGCCATGGTGCTCTACCCACCTGCTTGAAGAGGCTCTAAATCTCCTCACTGAGTGTCTGTCCTTTCCCTCTGCCGTTATGTGGCCGTAGGTGACTGTAATTGTGTCCAGAAGAAAACTACAAAACTTGCCTCTGCGTGATGCCCTGACCAGTTCTTGTGAGCCAGTGTACTGAGGGGTGCCAGTGCCCTCCCAGCTGGGAAGAGCAGAAGTTTGGGGTATCACCTAGTTGTGCATGAAGGTTCAGGTGAGGCTGATTTTTTCCTGATGTTTCCTGCATTTCTAGCATTAGCCTAATGATGATAACCTCCAAGAGCCATCACCACAGCCCCTGTGTAGCTGCAGAACCGCTGTGTGTTCCTTGCAAAGACAGAGGACCAGACGTGGTGCTAATGATAGAACAATGCGCGCTGTCTTGAATGAAAACGATCAAATAATCTGCTTTCCTGACTTGAACACAGATGTTTGCTGTGCCAAAGCTAGGAGAGGGCTTAAAATCTAATTTCTGCTCCCTAGTTCCTTTTGATTATAGACTTCATGAATTAATCAGGAGAATACTTGGTGTAGTAGGTGGAGATATGAGAGGCTGTTTATGTTCAGCAGGAACACAAAATGCTTTGTAGAACTAATCTATAAAACAAAGACTTGGAAGAATTGTATGCAGTTTAATAGCTCACTTATACAACTTGATAATAAAATATGCATAATCCAATATTATATGGCTTTTTGTCCCCTGACAGGATATGAATAATTGAAGATGTTTTTTTTTCAACCACAAACCTCTTATCATGACCCAGTCAAATGTTATCATCTTAGAATGTTTTACCCTGCAAACCAAACTAGGAGACACCACAGTCTTCAGGAGTGGTCCTGCTACTGACACATGACAGAGCAGCAGGGTGGGGCTAAGGGCCGGGATAAAAAGTGACTCTCGTGTTTCCAAGATATTTCTTCTAACTGGCCTTTGAAAGTCCATATGCTAATTCCACAGCAAAGGCAGGCTGTAACTTTTAGTAACACAGCAAGAGGCACTTCATGGAAACACTCCTCAGTTCAGGAGTGCCAACAAGCTATCTTAGCAAAATGCTGATAAAGAAGCAACAGAAAAGAAGTTTGGGAACTTCTGCTAAAGGGCTGTTCAGCACACTGCTGAGTGCAGGCAGGACGCTGCAGTTTGTGAGGCTGCTGCCCACATCGTGTCTGCCCCTCGCTCTGCCCCTCACTCTGCCCCTCACCACTCCAGCTCTCTCCCGCTGAGCCTAGCACTGAACTCTTGTTTGCAAGCTTCTTCCTGTGGATTCCAAATCAATAATACTGATGCCTGTAATTTTCCATGTTTTGATTCATTTTGGTCATCTAGGACAAAATCACGGCCTTTCTTCAGAAAAGGAGATCTTTGCGAGGGACACCAATGGATGAGGGAATTTGTGCCTGATATCCACATATCTTTCTTTTTTATACAGAAGCTACTCAGTCCCACAGTCTACTGGCATCACAAATGACTATTTCCAGTCCACTTTTTCCCTTTTTCTATGTATTTTTGCATTTTTGCCTTGGCTTTCTCAACTTTCAACAAGCAGAAGTGCTTTTCAATAAAAAAAGCTATTTAAGCCACAAGAATATTCCCTGCCTTCTACTTCTGTACATCCTATGGACTTCTCCTTATCTTCCCACATCCTCTCCACCTTTGATTTGCCTTTCTGTACTTCTATTGCTCAGCCTGTGTCCTAGTATGATCTCACCTCTGCTACAGTTCTTAGTCATTTCCTCCTGCCCCTTGAAATCCCATTTCCCTTCACTCCCTAGCTGCCAGCTCTCTATTGCCCTGCATATGCAGTAGACTCCTATTGCTATTGCCACATAAACAGTGGGAGTTTACAAATATATACGTATATAGATTCAGTCAGCTCTTGAGTGGCTATTCAGCTGCAGAGATCTCACTGCCTCTATATTCCAACGGGTATGTGGAATAGAAACCCATTGATGTGGGAGAATATGGAGGTGCAGATTGGCATGAGCAAACTAGTCACAGGTGGAATTGTGCATGCCCTGCATGTCCCCAAATACATTCTTGTCTGTTTTCAAATTCCAACTCATTTGGAGACCAAGGATATTACTCTCAAGAAACAATTTGCTTGAAAAATATAATTTCTATTCTTGGTTGTTTAGTGAACATTGCTCAGTTATCTTAAATTATTTCCTTAGTCACATTTTTATTAAGATGCTCAGTGTATAAATATGAGGTAGGCTCACAGGAATTAAAGATTAACACCGCCAGTGTTTCTCTGGAGATTTCAGAACATGAAGGGCAAATTGCTGGTGTACAGAAGGCAAACTCCTGTTGTGGCAATGTGTTCACAGCTGTTATGAAGGGAGGCAAAGCCTTGCAAAGTGAGGTCAATAAACCAGACAGTAAATCAAGTTTAAGAAAATCATGACCAGTGGGACTACATTAAAATGTTATCTGGGAAATGTATGTCAGCCATAGATGAAATAACTTTTGTCTCAGGAAGGCAGGTGGGAGCAGATCAATTCAATCTGTTGAGGAGCAAGAAAGAAACACTGAATATTGATACCTGGGAACTTTCTATGGACTAAGCGACAGTGAGAATCTGAGGTAAAACATTGTGTAGTGGCAACACACACAAGGTTGTGTTTAAAATTCAAATGTGACAAATGGAAATGAAGTTTTGCAAAGAGAAGTTTTTCTGGAGAATCCCACTCTCTTTTTTTCTCCCGTGTTTTACACTTCGTAGAGCTCATAATGTATTTTGTTTGCCAAATGTACCTATCTGTTCCCCAGTGAAGAAGCAGCATTTTTTTTTGTCAATACAGAGGGCAGGTGATAGTAAGAAATGATTCAGAGCATGATTGCAGGGAAGTTAACTTTGTTGGATCTTTGTATGAATTTTACATATGGTTTTCAGAATTAGCTCTACTGAAAATATACTTTTGTTAAGAACCTAAATTTCAGTTAGTACAATTTACGTTAACTAATGGTTAAATAGACAAATTGTAAAGTTAGTAAGTCAAATTATTTTCTTTATAAATACCCTAAACAGGCCTGAAATCTGGTAACTAACTGCAGTGATTTACTTGAAAAGTAAGCGGGCAGCTGGCTGGTGTGTAAGAAGCAAACGTGCCTTCCCAGTAATTGCCAGCCTCCCTGGGAAGCTGTAACTGTTGCTATTTCACAGGGAGATACTCTGAATACAAAGGAGAAAGTGTTAAATGGCTTTGTTCCAAGCACACGTGGTAGTGGCTTTGTTATGACCTCACTACGCTTTACGTGAGGCAGTGTTTTTCAGGAGCAGTAATGACTTTTATTAGACCAATATAATTGGAAAATCAGACAAGTTTTCTTGAAGTCCAGAAAAAAAGTGGCTGCCCTCAACACTAAACACAGGTAGAGAACAATCGCTGTGATTTTAATTTCTAAATCCCTGTAAGATTCTTTGTTTGAAGTTCCCTTAAGATTCACAGCTCCCAAACAGAGAACTGATTTAAGCTTCAAATTTGAGTGATTTTTCTGCATGCGATAGTTTTGCTTCCTGGCAGCTGTTTTAATCTGCAGGCATTAATAGTACATGCGGTATGCTGTTTTATGAAGAACACTTATTGTACAGCACTTAAGGTATAAAATATACTCAACTGACAAAGCAGTGCTGTGGTTCCAAGCCCAAAGAACTCAGGCACCTTTAAAACTTACAGCCTATGGCTATGAGTAAACTGTTCACTGGGCCTGAGTTCAGGCTTGTTCCCCACGCTGCGTGCTATGGGAAGCTACAGGCACCCACAGAAACAAGACCAAACTGGAAGAAGCACAAATTAGGAAAGGAAAAGGAGGGATGTGCCAGTGAGCTCTCTAACCTGTTTCATCCCCAGAGGGGGCTTGAAACGCCCTACCATGGAGAGTTCACTGCTCTGTAAACACCGAAATTTCAAAGACGTTATGTGTTGCCCTCGGTTACTGGAAACTCCTTCTAAAGCAAAGAAGTCATCCATCCTAAAAGCATTAACACTGGCAGATCCAGTCCAAGTTCTTTGATCAAATAGTGACAGCCCAAAATATTACTCTGAGTGGCGCCAGTTCTATCTTGTCCTTCGAGGGAATAGTGAAACGCCATTATTGGAATTACATATTTGGTCTTCAGGCTGCACTAAGTCCTTAAAAAAGGCACTCAAATGTCATATCTTTTAAAGTAGTGGATGATAAAAAGAGAAACATGAAGGACAGGGAAAAGAAAAGAGCTCTACCAAATGAGAAAAGACAGATTAGACTTTGTTTCTCCTGAGAATGCTGTCTGCCAGGTTGGTATAAATGCTGGTGTTCAAACACAGATTTGCTCATTTAGAGTTCAGGCCGTAGGACAGCACTTAGCTAACAGATGTTTCTGAATGTAAAAGGACACTATTGTCTGTAGGACTCGCATGCTTCAATGGTATCTAGCCATTAAAATCAAATTATAGAATCAGGGAGAACCAAACCTCATGGAGTAACATCTGTTGGATCCAGAAGTGAGGCAAGAGCCATTTATAATCATCCTGCTTGTCCTAAGTGCTCTATCATATTACACCAAGATTTTCTGTAGATGCTTCAAGCCCGACAAGGAAACAATGAAAACAAAAGAGAGATGTGTTCAGCAACGTCTGCTCTTTTAGAGTCAGTACTATATACACATGCTCACTTGTTTTCCTTGTCTCTCCGGAGTCAAAGACTAAAGCAGATTCAGCCAGAAGGTGGCCTAATTAGATTGCTTTTATATTTAAGGTGGCACCACCTGGAGTCATTAAAACTCTAAATTATAGTAGTTCTCTCATGACAGAGCACTACAGTACTTGATAAATAGGAGGAGACAGAGAGACAGAGATGAGTGGCTTTAGAAATCAAGATAGAAGGAATCAGGAGAACATGGGAGACTTCTGGGGTTCCATCATAGTGGGTTTTATGAAACAACATTATGTCTTAAGAATAAGAGGGCGGCTTAGACAACAGAAAACATCTGCATGAACAGTGTTTCTGTTTTACGTACTCAGCACGAAGTTTTAAGCTCCCAATGTGCCTTAATTTTCATAACAGAGGGGGAAAAGAAGGGAAGGTTTTCTCAGATAGATGGTATTTTTAATACAAACAACACTGCTATTACGGATATCTTATCAAAATGCCTGGGCGACGTGTAATTTCTGGCTCCTCATTTTTCTGAGGAAGTTCCAGTATGATACATGAACAGGTCAGGGGCAGAGTCTTTGCCCATTATTGCTGCTCTTCAGAGGTACGAGAGTGCTAAGACATGGCACAGATCCCTCAGCAGGGACTGGGGACACAGAACAGCCAACTCGAAGCACTTTTGGGCGGTCTGATTTGTAAAGACCCTGGAATTTAACATCACGTGAAAATAAGGCCTTGTTTTGATGCATCTCCAGGTGCACCCACAAGTCAAGGCACTATTCAAATACATCCTTGTTAAGAGCTTTATTCACAAAAAGCTCATGCAAACTGCAACCGTCAGAAGTCTGACATCTGGCAGGTGTGCAGGTTAGCCTGCATATATGAACCAGACAGAAACTAGAAAATCGAGGCAGATACAGAACAGCATCAGAAAGAAAAAGAAAGGTACAAATGTAGGAACGTGTCTGAGAATGGAGTGGAAAAAATCCTAGCCAAATTGCTTTAAGTGGTATTTTATTATTAGAATCCCAACAGTGCTATAGACCACAGAACTGAAGTTCCATGCACAGGACATTATTTGCATGTCTGAATTTCCAAATGATGGAAGCATGGGATCTTTTTTGAGATTCACAAGAACTGCATGACCCTGCCACACCTTCCATGGTGTGGAAGATCCATCATCTTAGGCAGGAGCAGACTTCTGGTTTTTTGCAGTGTGGGAGCAGTTGAGTTGGATGCCTATGAAAAAAATATTACATAATGCTTGGGAAGCACTTTCAACAGGAAGTTAACTTTCTTTCACAGAACACTAATGGTCATGGAGATGACACTGAAGGCCAGATTCTGCAGCCCGTCTGTATCAGGACACAGTGGAGAGAAAAGAATAGGCACAGAAGTGGTTTTTGAGAAAAAATTAGGCATTTTTAACATGACCAGGCTTTCCATGCAGTCTATGATGTAGTCATTTTGAAAATTATTTTCAAAGGAAATGGTGTGAATTAGCCCTTTGGGTATTTTAGTTTTTATTCCATTTGCCTTTGTGTCTTCACTGCTAAATATTACATAGTTTGAAATAAATAATAGTCAGTTCCACTGTGTTCGCCAAAGGTATTACAAAGCATAGAAGGGTTGTCATGGAGACAGAAATTCTTAAGTGAGGCAATTGAATCCCTAAAATATTTAAGCAACACTTACTCTGCAGTACAAACATGAAGTAGAATATTTGTGACAAGAAGCTAGTTTGGAATTTCACATGGTGGAATTGAAAAATGAAATAAACCTAAACCCATCTTGGAAAATAAAACCAAGTGGCTGCTAGATATGTTTAAATGAGGAAAAAAATGTATACAGCCACCTACGTGTCTATACAAGGACATGTAACTCATCACAGAAAAAGAAATAAGCACAGCTACATCTCTGACTTTCACCTGCTTCCTGGCTGGAGTGCTGCATTGTGTCTCTTCTGATGAGGAAAACAAGTTTCTCTGGTGGTTCAAATCATCAAGAAGAATTAACTGTATTTTCATTTTGATAATTTCATAATTTTTTTTTGAGTGGCTGTTTAACCTACTGAGTTCGTGCAGTGAGTTGGTGATGTACAAAGGCATAGGCACCTTCTGACAGGACACTAAAAGTGTAGCTCAGGCTTACAGAAATCCAATTCCTCCCTGGTGTTGCTTTAAGACCAAACCTTCCCAGACTTGAAATAATGCAAGGGGCAGCTGCCCGTTCAACAGATTGCCTTTTTCATCACGCCTAATTAAGCTAGTTTTGACCTGGTAATTACATCTCCAAGCCAAAGGGATGTGTTTAGTGGGACAAGAATTGGATAGCCAAACTCAAAGTGTATACACCAAACCATCTGTGTCCAGCATTGCTGGGAGGTATTAGGAAATTACTTTGTACCCGTTTCCAGTCTTTCCCATTACTCCGAGCCCTTACTATTCCTTTCTGACAGGTTTCTTTGTCTCTTCTCTTTGTATCACCTAGTCATTTCTTCTCCTCACTTCGCATTAAGCAACAAGGGGAGAATGACAAAGAGCCAAAGGAAAGGAGCAAAATATTGGCTGAAAAGAAGAAAGAAGAAATAGAAATCTGAACAGATGTCTCAAGCAAAACTCCCATGGCCCTTAACTGGGATATCTGCCCAAGTAAGGGAGCATGGGGAGGGCAGGAAACAGCCTAGAGAGATCTTTAAAACATTGCAGAGCTAGTAGTTAATTCAGATCAAGTGTTCCTGGGGACAGTTTGTGGTAATGAGAAGAATGTACTGAAGGTGTAGGAGGGGCACATAGTTTTTGCAATATCATTGCTTTCCCAGGCTCTCTCAAGTCTGTCACGTCGAGAGCTGTATGTTTTAATCCTCAGGAGAACACGGAGTGGAAAATGAAAATGTTTGGTGTGAGACAATTTATGGCAGGCTAAATACCATAAATTTATCCATTTAGCCTTTTAATGAATTTCCCACTGATCAATGCAACTTCCTAAAGTTACTGATAAAGGAGCCCTGTGTTCTCTGAAAACACTGAGTGGTTGGAGGGCTGCAGCTCTGACATCTTATATCCACAGCATGCATAATGCCATCCCCTCAACACCTCCCCTTCCTAGTTGACAGAGAGAAGGAGAAGTGGGCAGTAAGCACAGGTTCTTCATCTGTTAACTGGCCTACCTGCACATAAACCATTGACAGCTGATATTTGGCACCCAGTGCATGGGAATGTGGGACCCTGAACTTGTTCCCCCCTGGCACACCCACAGTAAGTGTGTCCCCTCTCTTAATCCTGGCTTCCTGCTTCCTCTGCCTCCTGCTTCCTCTCCCTTTTGCAGCAAGCTCCAACTTCCTCTCCTTGTTTTCATGGCTCTCAATGTTTCAAACTTTGCTCCTCTGTTTTTCTTTTCTTATTTCTGATGAGAGCTCCTTCAGATCTTTCAAACATCAAGTCTTTTTTAGCACCATCATTTATTCCTACTGGTAGCAACTTGCTCTTCCTTTCTTCTTTACATGCCAAATTTTACGCCAAACTCTTTTTTATGCTTATTCTGCTTGACAGTCTCTCTTTGACAAAGCATTTGCAACAACGATGCTCCCCCAAAATACACTGAGTGTCTCAGTAGTCATTCTCTTATATACAGAAGGATCTTACAAATTTGAAAACCAGTACAGAGAGAAGGCAGCTCAGTGAACTGGCTGTCTCTCTGAGGCACTGACCGCTGTACAAGTGCAGATTAAATGCAAGGATCCCCTTCCTGAGCAATGCACAATGGGGCTTTCAGGAGAACAAGTGAGCAACTATATAGTGACTTCACCAGTGCATCACTGCAGTGTTTCCTGTGGGCTGCTCAAGTAGTCCAGAGCAATCAGGGTGCAGTCGTGTTCGGGGTGCAAAGGCCTTCCTCTCCCACGCACTCCTAATGCTATTTTTGCATCCTGGGGACCAGCAGGTTCACCCCGATCACCACCATCCTTTACTCCATAAGGCCAGCCTGAGCAGTTGCTGTGAAGGGGACATAGCTCTGCCTCTGGGACATCCAGCACGCTCAGAATCAGGGCCTGGATCTCACAACTCATATGAGTGTCTGCAGTCCTTGCCCAGCCTTAAAACTGATGGAGCCTTTGGGTGGGACCACACTTGGCCCAGCTAGCACAAAGATGATACAAATTAAACGGTTATACCAATAATAAAAGCTGCTGATTAGTTTATCAGGCCTAGACAACATATCCAGCTCCCACCAAGCATTCTCTTCTCTTCTGCACATACAAACACTGTAAATTTTGTATTACACTGTTTCAGTAATGGATCATTCAGTAATCAGTCATTAACTGAAACATTCATGTCCAAGAGCATTGTAGTATCTCATCTCTGCACGTTGAGAAACCCCCAAGAGATGAATAAAAAGCCTCAAGTCCACAGAAATGTCTGGGAATCCCTTTGTTTTAAATGAAACTAAAGACCAGTCATTTCTCTGAAATGCTCAGCTTGTCCCGAAAGCCTGTTTAAATCAAATACAGATACACTCTATTCTTTCTGCAGAGCTGTTTGCCCGCTCAGAGACAGAGAAAAGAAAGTTGCAATGTAAGTGAATGGACATCTCCACGTAAAACAAAGCCCACCCCCAGGTCTGTGATCAGCTGGGTGTCCCAGAAGATGAAGAGGTATTTTAACAACGCTGCAGCTTGTTGGAAGAGAAAGAAGGGAAGTGGAGAAGGCATGGAGGTGCAGAAAAAGAACAGATCTTTCATTTTAAGGATGACATTTAAAAATACCATTCCCTCTGGGAGAGGTTACATTTAAGCTAGACAGCTCAAACAATATTAAATCTGAGATGAGATTCTATTTTTGAAGTGCATTGCTTCTGAGGAACCTGAAACACTTTCCGAGAAACATGAATTAAGTCTCACAGCAGCAGCATGCATGAAGCAATGATTATTCCCCATTTAGGAGACGGGGAATAAAAATGGGTATAAAAATGCAAAGGGGCTATGTGAGTGGTCGAAAGGCATACAGGAAGCCTTGGAACAGCACAGAAATAGAATCCCGACCTCTTGACTCCTAGACTTGTATTTAACCACGAAGTCATTCTTCCCTTAAATATTCACGAAGTTGAAATCTACACAGCATCAACAAGTCAAAGATCTGGGCGATGCTTGCCTTAGAATTTGTTCGTGTATACCTAAAATAGTGTACGCATAGTCAGGAAGAGATAATTATCTCAGGTATTACAGAGTAAGTGCAGCATAAGTGGCAAACTCAGTTTTTTCCTTGGTGTGCTGCTGGAGTAGGACTCTGTAAGTTCATTCGTGTTCCCAGCTGGGAAAGGATTGCACGAAATGGAGTTGGGAGAGGACAGTTAGTGCACGTTTGTTGACCTGGACCTTTCCAAGGTCCATCGATCAGATATTTACAAACAAATAAATAAATATACATAATTGTTTTGCTCTGATAAAGACAATGCCACAAGGAGGATGAAGGAGCAAAGATGAGCTTTTTTATCTGTAGTAAAAGCTTCTGCAGGGTTTTAAATATATATTAAATCATAACAAAAGAAATAACGAATAGGCCTGTAAAGATTGTTGCTTATTATCATGTTTGAAAGGAGGTATGGCAGCAAAGATCACCTACTTCTGAATTGCAGGTGAATTATTAACAGTATTATTAACAGTATTAAACAGAAAACGCTACTCTCAAAAAAGATTTCTAAAACAAAGTGTTGCTTGTGTTTTCACTGGTTAATGCTTAAAATCTCTCTTCTGGGTTCAATTCACTGACAGCATCATACAAAGAAGGCAATTTTAACAAGTTTAACCTTTCATAACTGAGGAAAAAAATCCAGTTATGATTTCCAGTGTTTGATCACTACGCAGGTTTGTGTGACACTGGCTATTTACTTTTGGTCTGAAACAAGGCCCTTCACAGAGGCTGGTATGTGCTCTTTACTGAGGTATCTTTGAATTCCAAGACAGCTGCATATCCAGCACTGTTAATTTGGTTAGAAGGCATTAGTCTCGAAAGCCAGGAGAGACAGAAAACATTTGCCTCCCCTAAGTGGTTAGTCTAGAGCGAGGACAAGTAACAGCAAATTAAGATGATGAGGAAAAGGAGGGACCGCTTGCTTTTCTTTTCAGTTTCGTTTTGTTTTCTAGCTCTGGTATTTAAGGCCTATTAGCCTGAATGCATGTGTGTTGTGTCCTGATTTCTAGCCCCACTGTTTTTCAGTGCTATTTTGAAAATACTTAATAGATTCCTTTCAATTGCTGAGCTCACTTAGTCAGCAGCCTATTGCACTCAGCAATTGAGACACCAAATTAAACAAGACACCAGTACTTCGAAAGCAATGTTCCAGCTCAGAGATATGCAGAAAAAAAGCAAATTTCTTCGTGTAGAGATGAAGACACAATTGCTTTTTGCCTCATTCCAAAGGAAAGGAGTCGTGAGGCCAGGCTGGCATGGGAGTTCCAGGCCAAGCACAGCATCTGGATGCTGCCCTTCCTCCCCATACTGGAGCAGTTCCCGACTTTGTCTATACAACAAGATGGGGATGAACAAACATGAAGGGAAGAGAATTGGCACAAGATCAAGCTACCAGAACAGCCACATCCATTACATATTTCCCCAGAGCAGAATTGCCATCCTTCATTAAGCCATGGTCATTATTTGTTATTATTACTGAGTTTATATTGCTTCATTGGGGTTTTCCAGTTGTACAGGAACAGAGCGTCTGGAGATTTGCTGTGGGATGGGTTAGATTAATTTTCAGATCAGAACTAAACTGTGCTATGCAGACAGACAGCTGAGGATAATTTATATTAAAGAGAAAATGCATACTCACAGAAATTCAGGTAGCAGCCAAAAAAAAAAAAATTGTTAATCATGAACTTCTGAAATTTTGTCGTTTTCCAAAGCCCCATCCTGAGACTACACTGTGTGATATGAGGGCTGTGCCCTAGCTGAGATTATTCTGTGGGATGCAGGTTGGAAAATAGTGCCTTTTTTCTGCTCAAAATCGTTCATACCTTCAAGCTTGATGCTCATTACAGTCCTGTGAGCAGGTGAACCTCTAATCTAGGATCCCTTGTAGTCTAATGGCAACATGAATTACTGGATTTACTAATGAGATGCTCCAGGAAACTGATACCAGTAATTTGTACAGAGAAGTAATCTGCCCAGATAAAACAAACATGAAGCTGAATCTTTATATAAAACTCCTTGCAAACCTGAAACAAGGTTGATGTCATATGTTATCTGTTTTTAATTAGGAAAAGAGTACAGGGCAGGTTTTCTAAACAGTTGTATTTGTCTTTGTCTTATAGATAAACCTCAGTGGCTTCAAAATGCACTACAATGAAACAAACCCGAAGTGACAATAAGGAAGCGACTAAAGACATCCTGAGAGTGGTCTATGCTCACAGCATTAGAGGTTATGTTTTTTGCTGTTCTGGTGCTGTGACTCAAACCACTAAGGTGTTAAAAAGCCAAAGGGACTCTTGCTTCATGGGTCTGCACTTGCACCAAGAGAATGATTATATTGCAGCAGAACACATCAGTATACTCCAGTCAGAGGTAACATCAAGTAGTGAGAAAAGGTCAAGCTGTATCTGATGCCAAACTGGTAGAAAATAGTACCGTGAAGATCTCCGCTGCACTCTGAGAAGCATTCATTCCTCTGGTAAAGTTACTGCTGTTATTTGGTGCAGCACCAAAAGGACATGAAGAACAGAGATAATTTCCTGGGGAATTTTAATTTTTCACCTTAGTAGCACAATCCCATTCTTTTAAATGACACTTGATTAATTAACTTTCTTGATAAAAGCCAGTGAATAGTATTTTATTTATGCCTTGCAGATTTAACAATCATTTTTATCCCACTGGTCACCCAGAAAAATCTCCCTCGATATTCCCATAGGCCAATTGTTTCCATGTAGCTTCCAGAAGTTGCAGAATTGCTATAATACATCTGCTACCCATGATTATCCTGACATGTCCTGTTACTTGTACTGCAATCACGTCTAGTTGACCGGGAACAGATTGTGTTTTTCTGGGCTGGCCAGTTCTTGACACAGAAACATCCTTGCCCAAAGCGTTATGAGAAATGGACAAAAAGAGAGTGAAGAAGACCACTGAGTCTGTCAGGCCCAGCTCCTCAGAACTGTTCCTTGTCATGAAATGACACAGCAGTGTTTTCCACCGTTACCATGGCATTTTGCAAACAACTCCAGCACACTGGCTAGAAATTAAGTGGGCAAACCTCAAGGATTTTGGCAGCTTGAATAAACGTCTGCAAGGATCTGGCTGGACTTGGGGACAGGCTGTCCTTTGCAATAGAAACCACAGAAACTAGTAGACATGCACCCATTTTCTAAGGGCCTCTACAAAGTCTAGAGGAAAGGGTATGAGGCAAATAAGATAAACATCCGTAAAAGGAGCGAGGCAGGGCAGTGGCTGGTAAAAAGTGTCCCATGGTGTACAATCCTGTGCAGTGAAGAAAGGCAGAAGGGAGTAAGAAAACAAAGAGGTGGATGGAGGAGACCAGAGAGAGAGAGGTGCTCCCTATGCATGAAGAACAGGATGCACATTATACTGCAGATGAGAACTGCAGTACCTTGGGTGTCACGCGATCACAATCACGGGCATCTTCCCAGAGAACCGCTCAGAAGGTTTCCAGGCCTGTGGTTTTGGAGAAGGGAAGGTTCTCCTGAGAGATGGTACCAGCTGCAAGAGAAGCAGGGACCACAGAGCTGTAAACTGCAGATGCTAATTCTGTAGTGTGGGCAAAATTTAGGAATTCATTTAGGAAACCACTGGGGGCAGAAAGCAGAGTGAACCCTGCTGGGTCGCTAGGTCACTAAATCATAAATAGCTGGAGTTGTCTGGCTTTGCTAAGGCTCTTGTTTCTTTTCCAAAAGCTTCCTATCACAGGTTATGGGAGAGTTTAAGACTGCCTCTTGGGTTGGGATGGGTATTTCCTGTTCTGAATAAACACTACTTATAACAAGATATATATTGCTTCAAGTAGTGCCTCCCTTTCTAGGAAAAAAGTTTAGTACATAAGGAACACCCTGTGATCACACAGTGACAGTGAGGCCACTGGCCAGCCTCTTCTCCCGGGTGACTTGGCTGAATGTGTCAGTGTCAGATGCCTTGCATCTGTGTGCTCCCATTCTTGTGCTGCTATGTACACATCCCAGACTCAGCTGAGACTGCAAGCAGGAATAACAGAAAAATACCACAACAACAGCTGTTTTGTTGGATTTTATGGAACGGAAGCCCAGGAGTACTGGGAATCTTCAAAGAAATCTTCTTCCCATAAAAGAAACTTCCAGATCCATGAGCCATGAGTGTTTGTGAACAAGCAATGTTTGGCTAGTGAGCTTGCCCTTTTGATGTCCACCACTTGCCATTAGATTTATAAGAAATATGTAATAAATTGCCACCATCTGCCTGACTGCATATTTTAGCAGGGTTTCTTCCCTGGATAGATTGTTCTTGAATTAAAAATTCCGAAACCGAGAGCAGTCCTTACTAAAAATGTAAGGGTTCAACAAGCTAGTGAACAATTGCTCTCATGCTCAAAACTACTTGTGATGTGTACTGTGCTAATTTTACCAGTCAGTCAAGGAACTTCTTTGTACGTGAAGTATTTCAAAGAAAACGAGGTCGTTTGTTCCATGTGTGGCAGGATACTGTGTGCAAATATTCTCCCTGCATTTATGATCTTGCAGTAAAATGAACAGACTTTACCTACAAAAGATTCATAAAGCTTTACAAGTGCTATACCTGCTCACTCTAGTGTATTATACACTTTCCAATGGCTATAGACAAAGGGGCGTGAGGGGATTGTGATCCAAAACAGGATTTGTACAACGCCTAAACCACTCCAGATGGATGACTAACCAGTTAAAAGACTCCAGCACTAGAGATGGAAACCTGTGGTCAGTCTGTTGCTCTGCTGGGGTACTCTTGCCCTTTTGAGAGTTTTTCCTAATGGCGAAGTCAGGCTTGCTGCAGTGCAATCCCATCAGTTCTTGCCTTGCCTAGGACAGACATGGAGGACACACGATTTCCTTCCTCTTTGCAGCAGCCTTTTGCGTATTCAGTGACTGCTATTCTCCCCTCAGTCCCTCTTCTGTGAGTGAATGCACACTCTTCAATCCTTTCCAGACTTCTGACTGATCTTACTGCACTTCTCTCATGTCCTTCCAGCTGGGCACAGCTTTCTGGCTACACAGTGCCCCAGCCACCCCTTGCTGCTCTAGCTAAAGGCAGTGCTGATGCAGATCCTCACGGACCTTTTTTTCCCACCGCAGAGCCGTTATCTCACCTGTTGTTCCTCACTGTGTGCTTGTGCTGCAGACTGCTCCTGCATGGCTGGTGAACCTTGCACCTTACTGGTTTTGTGTAAGACCGGTTCTACAGTTTGTTCAGTTTTTACCATTTGAATCCTATCCCCCAACATGCCTGGCAGTTCCCTCCCACCCAGAGCTGTGTGGAGATTTGAAAAGCAGACTCTATTCATCATCCAAGTTATTAATGAAAGTAATGAACAGTGCCAGGCCAGACCAGACTCCTGTGGAGCTCAGAACCAAGGAGCTCAGTTTATCCTTCTATTTTGACAGCAAATTGCCTGTAACTACTGAGCCTTGTTGCCAATCAATTTGATACTTTCATCTGACCATGTTTC
Organism: Mohoua ochrocephala; assembly: GCA_013398855.1. Taxonomy (NCBI): domain Eukaryota; kingdom Metazoa; phylum Chordata; class Aves; order Passeriformes; family Acanthizidae; genus Mohoua; species Mohoua ochrocephala. The sequence goes on along the minus strand of VZTA01002276.1, from coordinate 360,921 downwards.
TCTTTCTTGCTTACAAAAAGCTCTGCCAGAAGCCTATGAAAATCAAGATATATATGTAATTTACTGCTTGTCCCTGTCAGCATGGTAAGGGTTACCTCATCAAATGATGAAATTAGATGGTTTGACGCAGTTTGTTCTTCAGAGAGCCATGATTTTTCCTCTCAGTACTTATGAATAACGGCTTGACTAATTTTTCCAGTATTTTTTCAGGAAGTGAAATAAGCTGAGCTCTCTATAATGCTCTGATGTTTCTTTAAAAAGAGAGAAAAACAAGTATTATGTTTGCCCTCTTTCCTTCCTGATACCTCAACTTTCCTGAGAGAACCATAACTGGTTCTGAAATTACATCAGGTAATTCTCAAAGTATTCTGAGCTATAATTCATCAAGACCAGTTAATTTGAATATAGTTGGCTTCTTTATGCCCTTTCCAACCACTTCTCTCCTTATCCTAGGTGCAGATCATACTGCTTTGCTGTGGTGCCTGTTGTGCTGGTTACCTGCTTGCAGCTGGTTCCAGAGGCCCCTGAGTCAAAAATAGCACCTGGCTTTCCGAGTAACATTTCCCCTCTGTTCAGTAATGAGCCATTTCCCTGGGATTTGTTTTACTGCAGATTTCTTTTGTGTACCTGCAGAAGTGTTTCTTAGTCTTTACCTAAGTCGCTCATGTTGCTTCATTTTGTGCTCCTGCAGTTCTGTTTCAATCCCATATGCTATTGCCATGCTTGTATACTCATCTTCAGCAATCCTCCAGTTGCTTAACACCTGTCTTCTCTTTCTTAGCAGCCTCTCCCTTACACCTGTCCAAGAGCTTCTTCCTTACATCCTGTCCAGGATCTTCCTGACCAAACCTCTGAACATTTTAAAACATGCAATCTTGAGGTCTATGATCCTTTTTTTTGCTGTCTTCCTTCTCTTTCAATTTCCAAAAGAAGGCCATGGAAGCTGGAAACACTTTACCTCCTCTGAAAATAAGATTTTGACTGTGTTTTTATTATTCTGATCACAAGGCCAGCATTTTAACTGTACAGCAACAAGATCTCAAGGCCTCCTGGTTCCTCAGCACGTAGTGATATTTTCTGCCAGACAGCACTAAAGTGCGGATGCCTCTCACGCATTCTTATCAGTGCACGGTATCTGATGCAAGGTGCAGAGAGTGCTTTGTGAAAGTCTTAAAAAAATGGCAGTGTCTCCAGCTGTAAAAGCATCTTGTGCTTCTAGTCCCCATCACAGAAAACAGCCTCATATCATCAGAGTTTTCACAAATGCTACAGAGACAGCTGACCATGTCACTCTCAGACACGTTTGGTCTTGCTGGGAGACATACAATTGTCTCCATGGGTTTTTAGCTATACCCATTAAAGTGCTTTTGCCCAAGTATATAAATCACCAGTGTCAACTGCCCACAAGGTAGCTCAACTGTATCTTCCTGAAACTGTATTTCATTTAAACACATCTGCTACCTGATAGCAGTGATGGCTTTGAAAATTTAGATGACAAACTAGAGAAGAATCATACATTTGCTCTGTGGTGAGAGGGCACATTTAGAAGGCATTAGACTTTACGGTTTCAAGAGCTGAATGCTGCATATTTTTCAAGTTCTGATCTGTTTGGATTAGAAACCGATCTCCAGCCTTTCAGCTGGTGCCTATATCTACGACATGTGAGATGATATGTCTGAAGTCATCAAAATTCAGCCCACATATGTCTTACCCGAACAATGAAATGCTGACGGAACAACCAAAACCGAATAACAAATCAACAAGCTAATCTACATCCTTCCAGCACACTTCCTAAGGTGTGATGTAACCACACAATAATACCACAGCCTACAGCTTATATGTCTCACACAAAACCTGAGTACCTGCAAACGTTAGGGAGGGCAGACCTAACGTAAAAATTTGCATCTTTACATTAACTGAAGAACACATACATCTCTTCTTGCTTTCATGTTCTGTCCTAGAACTGAACTAGAATCAAGATTAGCTAGTTATTACAAAGAGGGGAAAAAAACCCCCCCGCATAAAAGCTTTAGAACATTTCTGATAGGATGGAATAGAGCAGAAAACAAAATGTCAAAATGTGGGAAGACAGTCTTCTCACAGGGTCTGCAGTCCAGGCTTACAGTTTAACAGAATTCAATAGGTCAAATAATGAGTGGGTATGAAATCTTGACCCAATTAAATCCATGGCAAAAAACCCATTGATTTTTCAGGATTTCAGTCTGGTTGCACTGTGTCCAAATGCTGACCTTTTTTTAAAAAGCAGCAAATATCATACAGTGTTTTAGACATTTCTACATTCATATTCAGACAAACTGGAATGGTTTTGGGCAAGGCAATATACATAGGTGACTTTGCTGTCAGATCAAAATGGGCTGCTGTTCCAGTATACACGCTATAGATGAAAGCAGAGACAAAGAAACACACTGCAGTGCAGGCAGACAGTGGCCAAGGAGGGTGCTCTATAGAGCTATGGATTTTGTTATGAAAGCCCATAACTCCCTAGATCCATGAGAGTTATATTTTTCTCAGCAAGATGCAATGAACTCAGATGCTACTCAGCAACAGAAGAGGTCTCCCTGTTGTGCAGATTACAAGAGGCCAATGCTGTTTGCAAGAGCTGAGGGGGGTTTTCTGGAGCTCCAACACTCCAGCACCTGGGCCCCAGATGGTTTGCTCTCTCCCAGCTGCTTAGCCCATGATCACTGCTCTTCCTCAATGGGCAGGACCATAACAAACAGGCATTCCTAGCAAGGGGGCAACCTGGGTCGCGACTGTGCGGTTGTTCCTCCTGCTTTGAGATCTACACTGCGGTCTTAAAACAATGCTTCCCCACCTCAGCTGGTTACAGCTGAACAATGCACTCCACCTGCCTGCAGACTGCCTGTTCATGCCTGACTTGTGTACGCTGTGTGCTCTTCGCACTTCCTGCCAGTGTTTACAGCCAGGCTGCAGAGAGAACTGAAGAACTCCTGTGCTGGCTCTAGGTCTCCACACCTTTGTAGGCTTTGCCTGTCCAGAACCGATGTTGGCTCTAGTGCTCTCATATTAGCTCAAGTTCAATGCATTACTTTAGGCTAATGGACAAATGTAAACCAGTATAACCTATTCCCAAGGAGGAAAGGAAGAGCCAAGAGCCAAGAAATATCGAAGTGATGATGTCAGTTAAACCTCTTTACAAAACAGTCAAGTGGAAGGACTGAAAAGGAAGGTTGCTCTTTTACTCCAATAAAGGTCAAATAAAGAGCTAAACACTCTTCCTCCTTCCCATCATTACAGTACTGCTAGAGACTGGGCTTTTTCAAATAGTTTCCCTGCTGCAATCAAAGATGTTAACTTTCTTTACACAGGTATGTCCTCACACAGTTAATCCCATCTAGGTATTCTGAAAGAGAGAAATCTATTTCTACTAGCTTTATTAGTTCCCAGAGCCGGAGCTGGATGAATTGTTTATGGTAATAAGTGATTCGTTTAATTTAGTACATTTTTCCTACTTGTGACTTGACCATCACATTATCTTGACTCCTGTGTTTGTAGGACTTATCATAAATATTCACCAAACAGATTATACAAATACATTTCAATTGATGATTTGTTTGCAGACCAATGTCTCTGAAAATACCCAAATTACTTTTTATGCCCCCAAGGGTATGTGGCTGTTTGCCTAATTCACATGCCATCATTTCTGACAGAGGAAGAACACCTTTGAAATAGGAGAATTATGATGGAAACATATCAGTTACTGAACAGATAATAATTATTAATACTAATCTGTATTAAAAATTGTTTACAAAATGTTTAAGACTCTCAAATACATTGTTGAAATAATAGCTTAAATAAACATGACCCCTGGAAACCAGGAGTGAGATGGGATCATGAGAGTAGTCATGAATCAGTTTCTTCCATTTCCAAAAGCTCTGCTACTTACTAATTTGTCTATTATCCTGCAGTGCTGCTCTGTGAAAACCCCCAATGATACTGCATATAATACAAAACCCACATGCAACTGAGCATGGAAATTTAAGTAATACTAACTAAGGGAAATTTGGCTGAACAGGCAAAATTTTATATAGACTAATTTGTTTTGTAAAAAACATTTACAAAATTACTTCCAATTACGAAAGGAGGACTGAATTAATTATTGCCTTTCTATGAACCACATGGACATTTTGGGGACTTGTGAGAATATTTCTTTAAAAAAAAGCATGTGCAAGTAGAATGTAGAATTAGGGTTAATAGAGTCATCAACAATAATCTGCTGAAGCCATAGAAAAATGACAGCAGAAAACTTCAGGTTTCTGAGGCATAAAACTAAAAGCTCAGAAATTTAATAATGAATTCTAATTTTATCATAAAACCTTAATAGAGTTGGCTACAAAAATGTACTTCAATTTTTATAAACTCTCAGACTGTCCTGAAATCAGCAAAACCAGAGGTTTTACATTGCTTTTAATAACCTCCAAAGCTTAGTGAGATATTAAAATTTGATTGTATTTTAATATCATCTGAAAGATTATCCAACAGCTGCAATGAGCAATATGTAGCAGGACCTCTTCAGGGTCAAACTTTGCGTATAGGAAGAGATGAGATTATTCTGGTTTTATTAGAAAGGAATACATATGGATACGAGGCAGCAGCAATGTGAAGCGGAAGCTTTCCAATCCTAATAGCTGCCTATGGGCTCAGACTTCCTAGGTAGTTCTGGCACGTGGTGCTTGGCTGTCAGGCAGTTTGGGATGAGCTCTGGTGCAAGGTTTAGCTTGTAAGAGCAAGTCGAGCTGTCTCCTGGGAGCCCCTGCGGGGTGGCCAGGCCAAGGACAGTGACGTGGCCCTCGGCATTACGAGGCTGGGCGTGCGCCCGCTGCTCATGTGCTGAGGGATGAGCCCCTGGCATGTCCCAGGGACCAATGCTGCTTGGGCTCCAGATACATCAAGGGAGACACCTAAACGTTCAGGTGGCTCCCTCCTGCACCCCATGGCTTGCACCAGTAGACAGACTGGACACTTCTGAAATAAAGGACGGAAATTTTCTCTGCTTCTTGTGTGGATGTGACTTCTAATAAACCATCATATGGTTTTTTTTCTCCTCCTCTTTAAACCAGCAACGATTCCTACCCTCTGAACCCAGCAAAGGTCTTTGTAAACAGCAAAGCGATTGTTTTCAATTTCCTGTTTAAAGGAATAGTTTAATGGAATGCTGGCATGCTGAAAAAATGCAGGATTTATTTTCTAAGAAAAAATCCATTATAAAATTAATAAGCACTCACCAGAATTCACATACATATCCAAATGAGTAAGCAGATGCTTCCTATTGTGATTTGAAAAGGACTTCTCTCTGCTTTCAGCACTTTTCACAGTTAAGAATCAGGAATATTGGTCCTTAGTTCCTATGTGGAAATATTGAAAACTCTTTCTAATGTATTTCTGATGTTTTCCTATGCGGCCCTGCACAAACATTTCCAGTGTGCTATGACTCAGTACTTTTTTGAAGTAGCAGAAATACAATGAAAAGTCTGTTTCTCATAGTATTTTGGCAGAAAACAACTCTGTGGGTTGGTGTTGGCAACACCACAGTCTAAGAATAGGGCACTTCTCAGGCAGAAAGTTGTTGCATTTGGACATCAGCTAGGTTTGCCTAGGCGTAAAGAAGCCACTGTCTTCAGGGAAAGAAGTAATTTGGAAATGCTTATCCTACAAGTTAGTGTGCTAGTGTCTACCAAAATAATTATTTCCTGTGAGGACTACTCAGAATGAAGTAATCTGAAAGAATATATTCCATTGGATGAGCGAGGTCGCTGGGCAGCCCTTCGACACTTCCTCAAAGGGGCTCTTATTGTGTGGAGTGCTCTATTCTAGTTTCAATTGTTCATAAACATGAGTAATGCTTCCTTCCAACTTTGTGCAAATGGGAAGAACTGTAAACGTGCAGTGCTTCACCATCCATGTACTGTGCTGAGAGCACGACTACCATCATTGTGAAATGCAGGGCAAGACAAAAAGTAACACAACAATGAAGAAGTGAAAGAGTTAAAGCTTTTAAAATGAGCTTGAACATGACAGTCTTAAAACCTAATATACCGAGCTGAGCCTGGGCTGTGCTGGTCCTGACGAACCCAGGAGAGGTGGAAATGTTTTCTCTAGCTAAAGCTTTACCCATAAATACAGGCTATACAGCCCGTTCTCTACAAATACAGGCAATGCAGGAGATTCCTCGGAAGCCTCAGCTACAGCATTCCCTTACTATGGGTAACGTTTGCAAGTGACTCAAGAGTCTACACCACCAGTTTGATTTCATTCTTACTTTGCCCCAGGGCTCTGGATTCCTGATTATCCATACTATTCATGTGCTGCTTTTGGCAGCAAAAATTTTGGTCAATTATTTCCCTCCAAAAGGAAATGCTGGAACAGATGGCAGAGAAGCCAAGCCCAGTCAGATCATATTGGATGTGTAATTCCCAGGCTTGGGCTCCTGTTCCATGGGACTGACATTTAGCACAGCCCCAGAAAGCCTTCCTCCCTCGGCAGCCCTCTACAAACCTTCAGACCTTGCAGGACCTCCCATGACACTCCATCTTGCCCTCAGATATGAAAACATAGTCCTAGCAGACAGAAGTCTTTCCACTAGTATTTAGAGATCTATGTAACTTCTCTGGACAAGCTGTAGACAGCCAGGTCTGGGAGCTGTCTTGTTGCACAAAGATGAATTTGTCTGCTCAAGATTTCTAGGCCTTAAGTTCTTTGGAAGATGCTTCCTCTTATTTAAAATTTATCGTGATATATCTGCAGTGCTTATTCATATCTTTTGTCTTCAGCAGGACAAAGGAGAAGGAAATAACTTATCTCCCTTTGAAAGAATGAGACATGCCAAACTCCTTCCTATACAGGACAACACTGCTTTGTTGCCATAACTTCCATAGTAATATGTAGCGTTCTCCACCTTCTCTACCCTTTTCTACCTGGTGGAAAAAGCACCAGGCAGTGCAGTCAACAGAAATTCTTCTCCCTCTAGCCCTAATTTCAAAACGCTTTTGTTGCAGAACATTTAGCATGTATATGTACTCACCTGTGGGCCTTGTTCCAGGTATTCCTACCTAAACACCGGCCTCTAATGAAGCAGCAGCCATATATCAGGTTGCAGGCAGGTGACAGATGGAGTTAATCAAACAGTTTTGAGCCATTCTCCCCTTACTCATTAATCTAACTCCTTTTAGACTTGTTCTAACAGTTCAGACCAGGAATAGGTACAGCCAGAAGAAATAGTTAAAACTTTGAAACTTGGATGAGATTTTTTAACTCGGAAAGAGCCAGGAATGTACATGTGTGAACTCCTGCCCCTTTCCCAACAAACACGAGTGAAGAGCTTCATCTACTAGCATTAAAAATAATCAGTCTGTCAAGGAAATGTTTCTTTCCACAAATAGAGAAGCCTTCTCTCAAGCTCTCTTTCAGGTTTGCATGTGTTTGATGGTAGCACTTAATCTTATATGTTAGTGACACATTAGGACTGCTGTCTTGAGGACTGGAAGCAAAAATTTCACATCTTTCCAAAAGAGAAAAGTTCCCTTCCCACCGTGACACGTCATATTTAGTTCTGGGCCTGGAAGGTTCCTATGTACCAGACATCAGTCGTAACATTTTAAGTTACAGAAAAACAACTTAAAATTCCCTCTGAAGGAGTATATTGATATTTCCTTCTAAGGGCAATGGTTGCACTTGTGATATGAAGGCACCTGGACTCACAGAAAGGAGGATATAAAAACACTCAGAATGTGGTGAAAATTCATCAATGTGCATGGGAAATGACAACATAGCATGGAGGCCATCAGAAAACTGGTCAGACCTTGCAAGGCACAGAGCTTACCAGGGCTACTCGTCGAGGTTCCTAGCTCTGCCACTAACCCAGGGCACGTCCTCGGGCATGCCTCTTCACCTTGCTGTGATTCCATTCTCCATCTGTAACATGAAAATAACAACATGTCACTTTATGAAGAGCTTCAGGTGACAAATGCAACGTAACTCCTTGGGCCAACTTACTGGACATAGTAGGAGGTGAATAACATACATAATTTATTGTCTTCCTAGTTAAAAATAGCATGTCAGTTTGTTACACTCTGTCAACCCACTTCTGCACCTCTACAGCAGCTAGTTAAAGCACACTTTGCTTGTAAGCAAAATGTGAAAGAATCAACCTTCCATCTGTACCACGGATGCATAGCACTATTCAAAACAAATCATTACTTGGAGCAGCAATGGAAGAATCAAGATGTTTTAAGAACTGCAGTCATAAGAAAGAAAGCATTTACTTCAGCAGCTGACAACACACAAGCATGCAGAACAAGCAAAATAATGCCTGCCTAGACTACTCACTCAAGGTCTGCATCATGATTCTTTATGGTAGGGAAGCAAGAGGACGATTCTCTCAGACAGCTGTTAAATTTAACCTTACTACGTAGTTGCAGGACAATACAGGGACATAAAAGTTAATTGTCTATAGTAGTTAAAAGGGAATTTTAGTAACCTACTGTCTCCCATCAGACTGGAGTCTTCAGAAATAAGTGAATGATAGTATATCGATGCAATCATTCTTCTAGTATGCATGTACATTTTTATTTGCTTAAGAACAGGAGTATGTGCTGGGAACAATTATGGCACTATACAACTTCCAGTGACTGAAGGGAGGCTTCATTTTTTAAAAAATTACCTTCTAAACTATCCACTTGTTTAATCATAATAAATCCGAAATGTCTTTCTTGACTTTAACAGCTGAACACTTGGCTGAGGCTATGTGGGTCATTAGTCCCTCCTTCTTTTATGTAAAGGCAAACTGGCAGCCTGCTCGGGATTTTTTGCTACTCTTAAAGATATCCAGAAAATCCTTCGGAAACTATACTAGATCCTGTTAGATTTCTCTAAAACTCAGGTCACAGCTCCTGTCAGTACTTGGGTTTCTAACAGTAGGCATGAAAAGCTATGATCAAATACCTAGACTGTTGTTTTATTTACATATTGTGATGAGTAAAAAGCCCAAACCCATACTCTAGATTCTTGTGTACCCTGCAAACCTATTTACAAACCTTTAATTTACTTCTCTTGGCCTGCAATTTCAGCCATTTTGTGATGGGATGGAAACATTCTTTTTCCCAAACATGGCCAAATGGCATTTTTAGCTCTTTCAGTGCTCTCACAGCTCTAGTTCCACCGAAATTACAGTGTTAGTCTGGATTTCCATCGCTGCGACAGCAAGCAGATCCTGTCTGCCAGTGTACAGACAGACTCAACAGACTGAAATATGAATGGAAAATGGGGTAAGAATAGAAGTCAATACTGCCTGGATTAATGTTACTGCAGAACACCTTCAGGTAATGCTCAGGATATAGAAGGAGAGATACTTAGAGAAGTGGGAGAATAATGAAAATTTAAAAGTGAGGGCATACCGAGAGACATTTTCACACTTTTTTGTTTCCTATAGAAACTTCTGTGTGGTTTGTCCTAAGTACAAGATGGCTTGCTGAAAGCTAAAATATCTTCTTCCCCTGCCCTCATGATAACTTTGGCAAAAGAAAAAGATCACACATGTGAAGTGGCAAAGCAAAGTATCTAAGTGATTGGAAATGAACTGTTTAAATTAGAGTAAGAGCTGCAAATTCGAGAAGGAAAGGAGCCATACCCTCAGGAACACAATGGTTTTAAAATCCTAGAAAACCAAGAAGTGCAGATGAGCCGAAAGCTGTTTGGGAGGAAAAAAGCACCCTTCCTTACTCCAGAGATCAAAGAAGAAACAATTAGGCAAAACTAAAATCACAGCTGAGAAAAAGAAGCTCTGAAAAGGGCAATAGTGGTACCCCTATTCATGAACACAGAGAGAAATGATACATGACAGCTTGGTCTCCAGCACCACAGTGGATAACTGCCCAGAGGGGCCTCTTCCCTCTTCTCCATTCCACCAGTCCAGTCCCTGTTTGCAATCAGTACCACGGTCTGTCTTCACACTGGGAGAGGCACATGAGGAGAAATAAGGGATGGAAGGGAATAAAGGGACCTCACCCACAGAGTGCACACTGTTCTCTCAGGTTTTTGTTTGTGGTATTCTTAGAGCAGGATCTCTTCCTAAAAGAGCTTTTTCCATAATCTGGTTTCCACCTGAATGGTGCCCTTTTGCCAACGTATGCCAGTGAAATCAATGGCAGTATCTCTCTCTGCAATATATTCTGCTAATTCTGGGATGGGGGTAGAATGTACTCCTTGTGCATTTCCAGTCCATATCCCAAATCCAGAAAGGATCTGACAGCCAAGATGCAGATTGTGTAAACTGAGTTACCAGAGCCAGAAGATATTACCAGAGCTAGCAGTGGGTTTCCACCTCTGTGACAGCAATTCAGAAAAAAGGTACTGAATTTTGTAACTTTTCTGAGGGATTCTCACTGCAAGTTAGGCTGAAACTATTTCATTGGTAACTGCAGGTACACTCATATGACTCAAAAAAATGTGTCAGGACATTTTTCTAGATACCACAAAAGTGGGCTAAGAAAGAGAGAATCTGATATTTTTCTCTTTTTAACTTTTTAATTAATTTAAGGGAATTCCAAAACTTTCGGTATTGCAGGCAACTTACACTGATTACAAACCAAAAGAACATTGTTTAAATTCCTAGACTGCAAATGGATATACCAGCTAAGGCCGCTCATAAATTGCATTTGTAGTTTCTGATAAAACATGGCCTAAAGGTTTCAGATACTCTGAAACCTATCACATCATAAGGGATATGAAAGAATAGTACACGGTCCTTCATCCCTTTCTATAATTGCCCAATTTTCTTGAAAGTCTTCCTGCTAAATACCTTCCCTTTTCTCTCCAATAAATCAAAGATAGTGACAGGCATTGATACAATTAAATATTTCTACTTTGGTGGACCAAAAGAAAGAGTTAATAACCAGAGCTCCTCACAGTTATAAATGCCATCACCTGGCCCTCACAACCTGCTCTTGCAAGGGAAGAGGTGACATTGAGCTTGCAAAGCAAAGGAAGAGGGAGCACTTACCTGATGAGCTGAAGAAAAAACTTTACCTAAGAAGGCCTCCGTGAAAGCACTGACTGAGCAATGTGCTGGCTGCGTGCTGCCTTTACTTAGATGTTAATCGGATTACAGTTGCACTCATTCATAAATTGGGATATTTTTCAAAATGTGACGGTATACCAGATCACTGTTTCCTGCACTATTGGCTCTGCATTCAGGCAACAAGCAGATGCAGAAAAATGAGTACGAACAAACTACTGCCAAAATATGTCAGTGTTCTCAGGGGCTGGGAAAACAGGCAGAAGCAAGATGGCAGGCCAAGAGAGGAAGATTTCTGCTCCTAGGAGTGAGGAAAGGTGAAAGTTCCTGAGCACACGACTTCCTGAGGGGCCAGGTCTGGCCACCAGGAACTTGGAAACTGGCGTTTGCTTCTCCCATGATGATGGAACCGGTGTACATGTGTATGTACTCTTGGTGAATAAAGAGCACTGTGTCCCTGGGGAGGTCCATTCCTCCCTGACAAGAGCAGCCCTGCAGAGCCCCAAACATAACCCCACCTTGCAATACAGGGCTGACAGTCCCTACATTGAAATGCAGACTTCCAGCACCTTTTAAGTATTACTGAGCTTTGCAGAGGCAACTTCCTAAGACTAAAATCATCAAACAATTTAACTTCCTGTTCAAGCATTGCCATTACAGTGGTTTCACTTGGCAGTGTATCATGTGCTGCAGAGGGAGGAGGAGAGAAGTTGTGTGAGCACCCGGGGGTGCAGCCTGGCCCCACAGGGAAGGAAGGCTGGTGCTGTGGGGCCCTGGGAGACGTGGCAGTGCCTGCAGGGGGAGGGGACAAGGCAGTGGGCCCACCATTAGCACCATGCTCCTGGGGATCCTCGTGGTGCTCTCCTTCATCCCCGCTGCTGATGTAACAGGTAACAAAAACCCCCCATATTTCAATCCTTTCACCTATTTTTCCTCACTTTGATGGTCAAGGGGTAGAAGGTCTGGTATAGCTCTGAATTAATTTTGCACAAATTGTTCTTCTTTGGATGAAAGGGGAGAGACAGCATGCTGCTAGGTCTGCAAGTGGATCAGCTTGATATAACCAAGAGGCCAGTTTTTCTCCTGCCACAAGTATCCCTCCAAGATGAGACCCAAGAGCTTTCTTTTAATTTGACTTCTCTCTAGATCCATTTGGAGATTGCATGCATATGGAGAGGGGTGTTTATTTCACCTACCCCCTGGGCTTTACAAGTTCTGCTCACAAGTGCCTTTTCTTGAGGGCAGCGGGTCTGAGCAGACCTGGTGCCAGCGCCTCTCTTGTGGCAGACTCCCCCAAGTCTACTCGTAAAGTTTTAGGTTCTCCCATGGCCTGGCTTGGTGTGATGGGCTCCAGAGCTGAGCACACCGACATCCTCACAGGACTAGCAAATAAATGCTCAAAAGCAGAGTTGCTTACTGAGCTCAAAGATGGGAGGATGGGACTTGCCAAGTTTCTGATTTGTGCATTGTTTAGTGGTTTACTGATCCTTACTAGACAACTAGTTTCTGAAGATCTTCAGGAAAAAAAAATTTTTGTGATTTTGAAATCTCGAGTCTTAGTGAATCTTCCTGACTCTTCAGTTGTTGTGGCTGAGGGTATTTATCTTGGTGCTGTCTCGCTGATGCAGTGTTTGTATGTTCAGAGCTAACATGTCTTTCCAACGGGTATATTAAAATGCAAAGCAAGGCAAGGGATGATGACTTTTGCTGGAATAATCTTGAGACAGACACTTTTTCAGACTGCTGGCTGTGAACCGTTGCTATTGCGCCTTCTCCAAATATCAGTGGTTTGTATTTTACAGGGAAGTTACAGATAGGAATAATAATCTGTTTTCCAGTACAAAATTTTAAACGTAGAGAACATCTTAAGAAAGTCGCTTTTTCTAGTATGAGAGATGCGATTGAATATCTTTTTTTCTTATTTCTACATTATTTTTCCATAGTTCTTTTCCTCAGTCAAGGCATTGTAGCTTGCATGACACCGTGATCTCCATTTCTTTAAGATATCATAGGTTTTTTCTTCCTTGTCCTTTCCCATCTTTATAATTCTGTGTTTGCAATATCATAATTGTTTCCACAGCAGGCCCTTGGATTGTCAAAGAAGACACTAATTCCAGGAGGGGATAAGTATCAGCAGTAGGTTAACAGTTCCAAACACATTTCCATGAGGTGTAACAGCTTTTAAGCAGTGCTTTTGAATTGCAACAAAAGAAATTACAGTGTGTGGTTCTCAGACACAGGCGTTACACCACGGCTTTACAGACATATGTACACTCGCTTTGCATGAAGAACTTGGGTTTCTCCAACAGACTCACCAAGATTGTTACACTGCTTAAAGAGAAGCACGTGAGGTCATTTGCTTCTCAGGGCTCTCATCCTTTCCCCATCAATTTTCTTCACTCTTCATTTTCAAGATGATTGATCCTTAGTACATGGAAAACATTAAGGCAGGTCAAAACCCTGCAGGACTTCCTCAAGCCATGAAGTGCATTATAAGCTCAGGTATTTTGGTTTGGGAAAATCAATAGAATTTGTCCTGTTGTTAGACTGTATCAGTGACTGCTGCAGGCTGAGTTTAAACCATAGAAAGGGACTTAAAATACTAGTTTAGTCATTTCCCTTGTGAAGAAACGCTAACATTTACAAAGTTTGTCCTCCTCCCCTTTTTGTTGGCTAAATAATTGCCTTGCTGTGGTCTGCCAGAGAGCTAGCTAGATCAAGTGTCTGGTATTTTGTGAAATAAGTAGTAGAAGCAGGTTCCCACTGCAGTGTACCATGACTGACCTCATCTTTTTACTATTCACATAACCTTCTGGCTTATGGTCTCTGGGGGTTAAAATCAACCTCTAACCCACCAAGGTTACCAGAAGGCAGAAGATGGATGAGGCGAGGTTAGCCGAGATTAAGATGACATCAACTAATTCTTGTTTTAAAAAAATAAATCACAAACTGCCAAGAAAAAGCCCCTGTGCTCACGCTGGGTTTGATTAAAGCAAGAGTGTCACCTGGGCTTTCTGGAGTGCTCCGCTGCCTCACAGCAAAGCAGGAAAGTTTAGCAGAAAACAGGCCTGTAAGGGCCAGAAGGAGAGGATCCCCCCAGCTGCACGTTAAACACACAGCTGGGTGGCCTCAAACCAAAGTAAAAGAGAAGGACCCCTGTACCTAGAAAAGAGGAGTAAACATAATGAACAACAGACCAGCAGCAGCAAAAATGAAATAGCTTTGTTTATAACATACCTGTGTGCCTTTCTGCCTGTGGCTTAAACAAATTCCTTTCATGTTTTTCCCTATCCCCCCAGGGAATTAGGTGGGCCATTTCTTTCCTGTGCTTACAGAAATCCCAACTTATCTTAGATACCTTGCTCTGGAAGATAGCTCCTTGAAGTTAACTGGCATAAAAAAGGACGAAGAGTATTAAATATTTTAGCAGAAATTTTCCTTCCAATAGGTGATGATGATTCATGAAGAGTTCTGGGGAAAAAAAAACCAACCCACCTCAAAATAGTTATTTTCCATATGTCAACTCTATTTCTCTTTCTTGGTGAATAGAAACAATAAAAAGCTTCAATGAAGTTTTGCTTGCATCAATGTTCGATGATCAGAGAGTCAGTATTTTACAGATATTATAGACGGATGGCATTTTGTTTCATGATTCAAAACCCCCTCACATGTGATTATCAGAAATGCCTAGCACTACAAATAAGCTATAAAAAAGCTTAACATACACTTAGAGATCTTACACACCATTGCATATAAAGCCCAAGATCTTAAGAGAAGGCTTGCAGCTTGTGCACGCTGACTGAAATGATTTTACATTTTTAAACGTCACTGCTTTTTGAAACTGTAAACAATGATTTTTCATAACTGCTGTTTTCCTGGCTGGGTAAGGCCAAGATACAGATATTTATTACTACACAACATGACTGAACACAGCTCTGAAGTGGCAATCATAACCCTATTTAGGGGAATAGGAACACCTACTAAATGTTTCAGAGTTTCACCATTTAATAAACCCCAAGTGACGCTTATGAGGGAAAACTGGCTCTGTGAAGGCAAAAGCAGCCTCAGCCCATGTTTGCTCAGAATGGTCTGCATCCTACTAAGAATCTAGTCAAATCCTATTCAGATCACAAGTGAAGTGAGGGACGTTTGGAGTTACTCTGTCTTCCCCATGAAACTAATACACATTTTAGCATGACTGACTTTCTTCGACTCAAAAAAACCTCCAAGTCCAGAGGAGGAGGAGGACAGAAGGGCTTGTCTGACACACCAGTGGGGTAAGCTTGCCTTGCCCCTGTTGGCACTGCAGCCCAACCAATTCATGTGGTGCTAATTAGTTCTTACAAATGAAAACAAAAATATCTCCTTTAATTTAGGTTTAACTAGTAGACCCACTTTGTGAAAATGGATTTGGGTGCTTAGCTTCAATCATGTAGGAGCTGTCTTCATTTAATGATCCATGAGCTTTTTCCCACTGCTCAGCCGTCTGCATCCCAGCATCAGCAGCATGGAGCTGGGTTATCAAGCCCAGCCTGCAAGACAAGGCAAACAGATTGGACTATAAATCCAAGAGGTGAAAATAAGTTGAAGGAATTTATCATTTTAGGTGGGTGTATCAAAAGAGTCTGGTCGCCAGTTAGCACAGTATCATGGCAGGGATGTAAATAGTCCAGAGCTGTAGTTAAACAGTGGAGCTCAAGGCGTGAAGCTCAGGTCTAAACGTCAGGAATCCAGGTTAGCTGATGACAGCAAAAGAGATGGGGGTAAGTCATTGGGGTCTGCAGAAGAGTCTAAATAACATCTGAAGGTAGTCCCTCAGTGATGAGATTTTCCGTGTTCTTTGACTTTCCTCTGGCCACAGCTGAACAATAAATACCCATCAGGTTTCTGTAAGTACTTGCAATGGAAACAGGCAAGCACTTTTCTGAAGTGTAACACTTCTGTCTGTTCTGGGACCCTCTTTCAGCTGACAACTCTGAGACTGAAAAGGTCTCCCCTGAAGGTGCATTCAGTCCCTGTGACAATCAGGGTTGTAGCGGTGCACAAATCCTGCAAAGCAGTAGAATAACTCTGTCTCAAGTGAGACGTGTAGAATTCTGCTGTGCTAAAGGTGGAACAATCCTACCGCAGACTTGCAAATTGCCACGTAGGCCAAAGATCAATTTTCTGGCCAGCAAAAATATGATCAAATACCTTGTCTAAAGGGGTGGAATCCAAACCTCACCCCTTACTAGAATGCCTTATAAGCCTATGTGAGAGCTTTTGTCGGAAAATGCTGATTCGATGAAACTGAATTGTTTTGCTGAAATGTCTTCATTTTGATGAAAATTCACCACAGGCACCACCTTGAGTGAAGACTTCTCTGTTCTTACTTTGCCACTCTGCCCTAGGATTCGAAGATCCATGTCTCTTTCTGCTGGAAAGCCTGGAAATGCTATCCTCCAAAGTTTCACAGTGTTTGGGTTCCCTGCAAACATGGGACTCCAGAGCTGTTATGAGCTCTCCTCCACCCTCCCCCCCAACAATGTTGAGCAAAGAGACACAAGGAGGATAGGCTACTACTTTTCTTTGCTAAAGATGAGGCAAGTAGAGCATTCCCCATCTCACATCTCCTCCTCTCATTTGAAACAAGGGCTGGTAAATGAGACTTTCAATGAGAAAATGAACAACTTCAGCAGTTTCACGGGTTCTGCTGGTAACTGGAGAACCTGGTAGCCAAAGGTTGTTTTTACGGTCTGCACCCTACTACTAGTCCTGGACATCTCATTTACCTCTTTGTGTTTACTTTTCTCCCTGGACCACATTCATCCCAAAGGAATATCCTACTCAAGAGGCTGGGGTACTTTATCTTCTTGTGCAAGTGTGAATACACTAAACATCATTTGGTCCTAAATATTGTTAAACACAGTTTTAAACACTAATTTTCTGGACATTCTGGATCTGGCCTCCTTCCCACTTCATTTCTCTTGCTAGCCTTTTTGAAGTCTTGCCACACAGATTAAGCAGAAAGAATCTAGGTTTGCACCCCATTTTGAGGATAAGAGGTACAATTGTCATTCTAACAGCCACAGTGATTCTCAGGGATCTGTAAAAGACTATCCAGACCTCATATGAGCTGAGCTTGCATAAAGACTTAAGCAGTCATACAAAAGCTTTGGCAAGTCTCTAGCTTAAAAGCCAAAACTCCCTCCCTCTTACTTAGGGGTCATCACTTGAAAAGAAGGGTCTCATTTATACAGGATGACTTTTCTTGGAAGAAGTTATCTTTCTGCATAGTCCTTGCAGTGTTTCATTGTTTGGCAGATGATAGCACAGAGGTCTACATGTCAGAAAACATTTCCTGTTTATGTATCAGTCTGGTCAATTCAAATTCAATTATACATTCATGTGACATGCTTTTTTGCAGGCTATTCAAGTGCTAAGTGCCAATGCAATGTCAAATTAGTCAGCTTCTGAGTCCTTTGAGAGATTAAGAATCTACTACAGCTGCTAGCTAGAGAAATTACTTATTTTACATTAAAATGATAGTAGTTCATGCTTTTAGTGTTCATTGCCCAAGGTCCAAACCCTTGAATTGGTTCAGCAAATCCACCTGCAAACTCTTCAGGAGTCCTTGAATTTAAAAGCAAATGTATAAATAATATTCTCTTATCTGAATGCATTGTCAATTCATAGTATTTTCACTCCATAATGTTCCCAGGAAAACTGCTTGCCAAGTGAAAGACAGACTTAGATGGCCTTATATATACACACATGCACAGAGATGCAGACCAGGCTTCTGAGTTCTGACGTTAAATCTCAATCACAGGCCACTGCCTCTGCTAGTGTTCTGACTCTGAAGAAAAACACTCTTGATCTCATAGTCTCCCCTAGTGACTGTGTAATTGTTTACATACAGGTGGATTGCTGCAACAATAGCTCCTGTGAGAAACTGCTGCTGCAGATGGGTGGTTTCATACTCCCTAGTAGGGAGTGTCAGCAGGGGAGAGGAGATATGGAGAAGAGTTGCATGGGAGGATGTGTGGTTCTGAACTCTCATACTGTATTTTATAAACAAGTGCTTTTCTCACTTTCTCCCCTCCTTTCCAGAAAACAAGATTTTAGTGGCTCAGCATCCTTTGCTCATCGTAGCTAACCAAACTGCAACTCTAGTTTGCAACTACAAATACAATGGGACAGGGAAGGAATTTCGAGCTTCGCTACACAAAGGAACGGACAGTTCAGTTGAAGTTTGCTTTATTTCATGGAACACAACCAAAATTAGCAGCAATTCAAATAAAGAATTCAACTGCCAGGGGGATCGTGGTAAAGACAAAGTCATCTTCAATCTTTGGAACATGAATGCCAACCAAACTGACATCTACTTCTGCAAAATTGAGGTCATGTATCCACCCCCATACGTCTACAATGAGAAGAGCAATGGGACCGTCATTCACGTGAAAGGTAAGCTGAGAAACCTCTGTAGGCCAGTATCCTCCCGAAACACACTCCCTGCAGAATGGCTGGAGGCAGTTTGTTTCCTTAAAAAAAAAAGTTGGATTGCCTGGTAAAACTACATTCCTGCTCTGAATTTCCTGAAGAAGAGATCTTAAAATGATGATTAATAAAAATGACACATTGGGACAAGGAGTAAATAGGCAGAGATCGATGTTTTTGATTTCATGTACTTAAAGTTTTCTTTGCTCTTTCCTTAAAGAGACACCCATCCAAATACAAGAGCCTCAGTCTGCAATTCCTTTGTGGATTCTGGCAACAGTGACTGGAATTCTTGCATTCTACAGTATGCTAATAACTGCAGTGTTTATTAACTACTGGGTAAGAAACTAGCATTTTCCTTTGCTCTATATTCTCTAGTAGTTCATTTCTCAGGCTATACTTGCCATGTTTACCACTAACTCACTGGTCCCCCTTCAGTACAGGATGATTGAAGTGTTTCTTCATCCCAGCTATGTACACACACCCATGGTGTACCCCAAAAGAGCCGAAACACCAGATGCTCTCCAGGTGGGCAGTCAGGCCTCTGCAGTAGAATCCAATAGCAAATAGTAATGCCACAGTGTTGGCAATGCCCTGCACACCAGCAACACTGGGACACTGTCTCTACCTCTGCCAACTGAACCTGTCAGGGAGATCTAGAACTACAAGCATTTCTGGCAAAACCCTTTGAGACTACACTGACGGGAGCTCACCCACAATAAAACAATCTATAGGGAGCCTTCAGTTAGCCCAGGACCATCTGCACTGGTGTCTTGTGCTTATCTAGCAATTCTCTTGAGCAATCACTATTTCTGACAGCTTGACTACAAGGGAATAGGAGCACCTGGATCTCAGTAGTCCCTTGTCTGTACATCAACAATAAGAAAGCTGAGACAGCCTTACGGATCATAATTTTTGCTTCCTAATCTCTCTGGAGAGTTGACTGGCCCAAGTCACATCCAGTTCTCCTCCTGGAGTAAAAAAAGAGCGGCATGATACGGGGGCAGCAGAAGGACATTTTCCTTGACAAGTCTTAGGTCTGTGATCTCCAGAGCCAATTTACACTACTTACTCCATGTGAGAAAGACTTGAACATAGAGAACTCAATTTCTTGCACTCTGACTTTCCCCTCTATCTTTGTTGTTAAATAGCGATTTTCAGAACAACAGTTATGAGGTAGCCTGCATAAAGGGTCCAGAGTCCTTGTCAGGTTAAATGCTGCATGTATACAGAAAGCCACTGTCACTGCCAGCTGAAGCTTGAGATCAGCTAAGTGTTTCACAAAAAGACACTTTCTCAATCTGTGGCTATTTCTAATGGAAAACAACCAAAGGGGGCACTGCCCTAGGAAAATGCAAAGGCAGGTTAAGTGGTTCTTCTTTGTGCCCTATTGTAGAGGCTGACTCCAAGGAGAGCTGAGAGGATTACGGCGAACAGCTGCTGGTGTTACAGTGCTGTGCTGCTGTGGCTGTGCCACAGATGAGATGCTATAGCTTCAAATCCATCATTTACAATCTGAACCATTTTCTCTGTGCTGTAATCATTTGCTACCTAATGGCTTCACACTTTGCCACTAACATGTCTGCCCCCAGCAAGAGTGACAAGGCTGCGTTGCCATGTGTGTTGTTTGCTCCATCAGTTTTTACCTGCTGTTATTACTGCTGGTAGTATTCTTCAGATAATATGTATTCTGATTGTGGATGTATTTAGAGTGCTGTTGAAAATAAATACAGCTGCCTAAAAGACATTGTGAATTGTAAAAACAAGGTCCTAATTGTGATACTAGACAGACATGGCAAGCCTGATCAGTTCCTGAAAGCAGCTAAATATTTGTCTATTTTCATATAGTTCTGCCTTCTCTGAAGAAAAACTGCCTTCTGTTGCAAAAGTAGCAGTCTTTGATCCTGTAACAGCCCAACATTCACTCATGCTAGCAAAATGTCTTTCTCCCATGCAAAACTGCCTCTTAGGTGAATTAGAAATCCTGTACTATGAACACACAGAGATAAAGCTTACATGCATTGACTGCATTACGTGGCTTAAGCAGTATGTAACTTACATTCAACACTTTGCATATGTATAACACTAATATAAAAAAGCTTAAAATATTTCATGGTAACTGCCTCACTCTGCACATACAGCACAATTCAGCCATCAGATTTTCTAATGCAAACCTCCTCCAATTCCACATCGTGTGCATATATACTGCAGCATATGCAACTATTTTTGTACATGGGAAGGAAATTTCAGTAAAAAGGAGATTGCAAAACAGTGTATGGTGAGTATCAAGGAAAAAGCATGGAAGCACTTTACTTACCCCTGATCAATAAAGCCTTAAGCTATGTAAAAAACGCCAACCTTGTGCACAGCCTGCAGCAGTCAGAGGCTGAAATGGTGCTGTAGCCACAGATTTCCTCTGTGATTTTAGGCAAATTATTTCACCTGTCTTCTGCTACTCTTATTTCTGAAAGAGCCGATGCTTCCCTTGTCTCACAGGGGCATTATAAGCAGGAATTCAACAGTGGAAATAAGATTTTTTAGGCCCAGATAGGGACACGTAAAAGATTAACATCAGCTCTGATTCTTTCACCCCTTGAAGGAAGGTTCAGAACAACATGTGCATTGTGTCTTACTGCTGTAAATGGTAGGAAAACCATTATACACATAGTCTGGGCTGATTTTTCTTGCTCTTATTCTGTTCGAGTTAAGCTAATTTCTCTTTTCCTCCTAATAAATGAGGACAGCCTTCACAGCTCAGACTCTACTGTTTCTGCTGAATCATTCCACAGATGAGAGAGGCAAGATGATGGTGAGAGGCATCAGTTTGTATCCTTGGTGTGTAGCATTCCTTTACCTGAAGAACTAACACTGTAAATCTCTCACCAGATAAGATGGAGACTTACTTTCAGGTTGGGCAAATTCCACAGATTATTTGATGAGAACACGTGTTCTAATTCTTTTATTAATGTGTTTAAACCTGAAGCTGCCTTACGAATATGCCTGCTTCCCTGAACAAGGACCTAGGGCCAGAACTGTCAGCAGTTAACACGAGCATTTTCACAGTTCCCTTCACCTTTCTCCCACAGCAAAAATCCAAAAAGAATATGTACCATCAGAGTGACTACATGAACATGACTCCCCGGCACCCACCATACCAGAAGAACAAGGGTTACCCGTCCTACGCACCAACGCGAGACTACACCGCGTACCGGTCCTGGCAGCCCTGAGGGCAGCAGCGCACCCACCCGGAGCCTCGTGTCCTTCAGGCAGCCCCCAGCTCCGGGGCATGGAAGGACAGCCTCTCATTTGCTCGTCGTGTTTGTCGCTATCGATCACAGACACCTACACCATAGCAAGTATTAGCAAAACTTTGAGCTACTCAAAGAAAATCCAGACCAACAAACAAATATAAAAAGGGGGGGGGGCGGAGGGGGGGGAAGTAAAAAAAGAATGTTTTTCCATGATGGCTGACAATGAGGCCCAGCTTGTGTTGAGGGTTGTCAGTGGGTAAGATGGAAAGATGGCATCAGAGCTCAGAGCTGGTCTCTTCCTAACACTTGTGGTTTTGCTCAGCTGTTGGAAGAAGCAGATCTTCTGATCTTTTCTGATAACTACTGCCTTAGATTTAGCCCTTAATTTCCTTCCATGTATGTGTAATCCCTCAGACTGTTGCTGTTAAGCCTGGTAAAATGTAAAAAATAATCTTTTTTTCTCTACAAGACCAGGACACAGTTTGAAGTTCAAAACACATGCTTAAAAGAAAGAGGAAAAGGTCAGTCAGAAGGCATCCAAGCTATTAGGCTATGGAACAAATGAGCCGCCAGGACAAATCAAGCTGATAGGAAACTAGTAAACCTTCAGCATGTGAGTCCTTGGGCTGGACACTTTGTAAATGTTCATAAGGCCATCTGCAGCCACGACCAAGCAACTCCACAGACTGAAAAAGCAAGCAACCTGAAGACAAATTCAAGACAAACAGGAGAGGAAGAAAGATCTGTCTTTATCACAAACAACCCCATTTCTGTTTGGTTTGCCTTCTGCATCAAGGGAATGCAAAGTTATATACGAAGCATTAGAAGACAGAGAGCTCAGATTTTGAGAAGATTTTTACTTTTATTTTTGAATTTGAGAATTCAGAAGGTATTCTCCTGAGTCCTCCTGAAAATTTGTGCACATCTTGTGGCACATAGGTTGTACCAGAGCTCTTACAAAAATCCAGGTTGATTTATGAGCAGCTAAAGACCACTTGAATTTTTTTCCCATAAGCACCCAGGTTTTGGGGTGTGAGAGGATTCTTCATTCTCAGCATTGTAAATTGGACCTGCAAGTTCTCTGACTGCAGGATCTGCTCTGGGCATTTTGAGGAACTTCATGTTAGCTGGAAGTTACTTTTCTCTCTAAATATGTTCTTCAGGACTGTTCCATGCCAGAGTGGACAAAGTCTTTAGCAAAACGTGATTAATTCTTTCAATCTAGTATGTTTACAATAACAGGACATCCAAAATTGTAATTGGGGTTGACTTGGCATAAAATCCCTTTTCATACTGAAGAGACAATGTTTATTTTATAGAAACTACTGAATAAACAATTAAAAGAAAAAAAAAATCCACATTCCACCTTGAAATAAAATTTGGGTTGTACAACATTTAATTTCCTTCAAACTAGGATAAGAAGATTCTTTCTCTCTTTGAGGAGACAGGACAAAAGTAGAGATGTGGGAGCATGACAACAATCTGCTTTGACATCTTAACTCGAGAAAACAACTTTGGCACTTCCAAATTGTAAGTTTTATTTGAGTTTGCTGACTGGGCCCCAAACCTTTCACTCTGAGTCTTGTATCACCATGAACCACGTTCCTGGAGGGTGCTGTACCTTCCATGAGCAGCGGTGAGGTGCCCCTCGCCCCCAGCCAGGGACGGCAGAGCCCCGACGGCAACGGTAAGCAAGGCCCAAGAGGCAGTGCTGGGCCTTCAGCACGGGAATCCAGTCATGGACCCAGCAGGCCCTGGGAGCCCTGGTCTGGCTCAGCTCAGCAAACTCAAAAGCTTATGATTGAACTGAAGAACTTCAAAACAAAGTCTTATTTATTTCTTCTCCTTTCCCCTCACCGCATGCACAAACACTCCAAGGCTGACATTTTTCCACATACAATTTTTACTCTCTTTTCCTGAAAAGCCCCTCACTGCGCCTTTGTACTGCAGCTGAGGCAGCAAGGAACACGTGCACAGAGCAGAGGGGAGGGAGCCCGGCAGGACACGTGACAGTCGCTGCGTGGTCCCAGCCTGGCCTGGCCCTCCTTGCTGGCACCGACTGGGGGGGATGCTAACGCCTTGCCACCTCCCTCCTCCCTTGGAGGGGAGATAGGAGTGATCCTGTGCTTTCAGACAGTCCCAGCAGAGAGCAGCAGGCAGGGCACAGCTCTCTGTCAGGGTATGGCACTATGGCACTGTCTCACCAAGCTCCTGTTTGTCACTGTATGGCACAATGACATGTACGATCACAGTGTGCTGTGGGAAATCACAACTTCTAGTGCACGTATGAGGCGAGATGGCAAATGAGTATCAAACCCACGAAACAGGATAAATGTTGTTTGCGTAAACTGCATATATACATATTTAGGTATAGATGCATCTATTTCATAACATCTATATTCCCTAGAGTTTTATTATACTTTTTGCAGTCTCCTTTTAAATCAATTAAATAGATACAGTAAATTAAATCTTGAATGAATGTATTAGGCCTGAGGCTAGTCAGAGGAAAGCATTACTTTCTAAAGCAAATATTGGTATAATTTGCTTTCCTTCCCCTAACACTTTTGTACTTTCTATATTTAAAACATACTGATAGCTCCCAGGACATGATACTGGAGAGTAAGTCCTGGAACATCTGCAACAAGTATTAATTTGTTTGACCGACCAAAATGGAAGTGGGATACATGGAAATATCCCAAACATAAAATGAAAAAATGAGGACAATCGGGACACGAGAAACCCCAGCACTGTGTTAAAATGGACACTGCTGATACATTAAAGCTCTGTAGGGACATGAATTACAGACAGTTGGAGATGAGATACCAGTAAATTCCTTTTATCCACCACTGTAAAGGACTAAAATAAAGTGTTTGCAGAGAAGCAATCCAGTTAAGCCTGGACTCCAGCTCTGCATATGTGGATTAGCATATTCGACAAACAGCAATCCTAATTTATTCCATCTGGTTTTAGGCAATGCAAAACATGCCAGGACAGCCCTGTCCTTCCCTGGCCCTGCCTTTGGGGTCTATATGCTGTTTATGGGATGATGTAAAGAGAAACCTCCCTCTGCTGCAACTCTGAACTTGGAAACCGTCCCTCACGGAGGGCAGGGGTAGATCAGTAGGGTTTTCTGCCTTACACACAGGTTTTAATTCAAATACAAAAATAATCCTGCCAAAGAGTGATTTAATTTTTCATCCTCCTTTCCCCCACTTTTGGTTCTCAGTGTCAAATGAACATCTGAACTGCAGTCATCACACCTGAACAGCAATCAACATATGTTGCAAAGGGTCAACCAAGGGTTGTGCAGCTCCAGCCCCCTGCGTGCCGATTCCTGTTCTGCACGTCTCCGGCACAGCACAATACCACAGCCTGGCTCTTCTTTGCTTCCGGGAACCAAAGCCCTGGAAGACAAATGCCGAGGAGGTAGCCTGTGTTATCTCTGCATTGTTTTAAACCTTCCCCATTGGGGTAGTCAGGCTTACTAAAGCCAAAAGTCTTGGATGTTCCTTCTAGTCTGAATATTTCAAATTCCAATATCATCCTCCTGGATAACATTTTTTTGCAAAATGCCTCTTATTTCTCCTGTAGCTGTAAATGTGAACCCTGCATCCCTGCCAAACAATATCGTATCTTCCTTCTTCGTGCATCATCTTTTTCCTTTAATTTCTATTCCAGACTCAGCAGTTCAGGAACCCGTCCTATTTGTTAATCTCTAACCCCATCGTGCAGCCTTCCACATGTACCCCTGCCTGACTAGTTACTTGCTTCACAAAGACTGTCCTGTATGCTACATTCCTCTTCAGCTTGGGGTAGGGAGTTGCCATAGGAGATTGAAGCCATGTGGTGACTGGATAGGTACGTGTTTTCTGTTTGAAGGATTTGGGGGTCTTTCATCCCTTTGATTTTTCCCGTCATCTAATTTTCAGTTATGCCAAACAGCCACGTGGGGATCCCACACACCACATGCTTCCCACAGTACATTTAATTTCTATAAATTTCATTTCCTGTGCATAGCAGGCTCTTGGTTATTGCCAAATTCATTATACCTGCAGACATGCTCTGACAGCAGAAGCAACTTTGGCTACTGATGGTATGTTTGACTAATAAAAACATGGTACAAAAAGCTCGAGTTTTAAGAGCACACAGGCGAAGGCTACAGTGCTAAAGATCAAATCTTTCCACTTTCAGCAAGGCTTTTGCTGTGTGACTGGAAAATGCGTTATGCAAGATGAATCACAGGCCAAGACATAATTTTGTTAGTCACTCATAATAACCAGAAAACAGGTTAGGGTGATGAGAACAGGATCAGCTTTGTTAAGGTCCAGTAACAACTGGGAAAGGCTGAAACAGCACTAGGCAGTAATTTGTAGCCAAAGTCAGTGTCTTTAAGTGGCTGTGAGAGGGAAACTAGCTGCTTATCTTGATGCAAATGGATTGTTCTTCACAATTAGGTGCTTTTGTTAGAGCATCACATTACAGTATGTTACTATTCCAGCCTCAAGGGCATGCAGACAGTATCATGTGGCTAATTTGGCTGACAAAGTATTAGGAGGCTGCCAATTTCATACAAATCCATTTGCAAAGAAACAAAAAATTGAATGATCTCAAATTCGTGGTAAGTTTTTTTGCTTGTTTCTTTGTGCTTTTTTTTTTCCTCACTGGATCTTCAGGATCAAGGCACTGGTTCTTATTTCCTGCCCCTCCTGCTTTGTTTTTGTTGTTGTCGTTTTCTTGATAAAAATTAAATGTAATTTTATTTTTAGGTCACATAAACTTACCAGGAGCTCTTCGGTTTCATTCATCTGACCACTGAAATTATGAGGAATTTTCAAATGCCACAGTTTTCATAGCCATTGTATCATTATGTGGCTACATCATTCCTTTTCCTCCTTGTCTTCTTATTCCTTCAAGGGAACTGGATAGATTGAAATGTTCTCATGGGTTGGACCAAATCTAGTTTTTCAGACAGGAAAGATTACTACCTAACCAGCAAAATCAAAGATGCAAGCAAGCAATTAGTAACAGTTCTGTGGAAATTAACGTAGTGGTTTCAATCTGGTAGGAGGATCAAATAGCCTTTTTACAATATCCTTTTCCCCTAAAATAAAGAAGCTTAAGAAATTACATACTCAAGTACCTCAAAAGACAAGAGATCAGGTTGCGAAATTAAGAAATCAAAGGCAGGAAATGCCAGAAGGAAGCTTTCCTATCCAGCCTCCCTTCTGCCCCCTCGTGTGACCGGAGTGGCTCTTTAACTGCACTGCATTTCCCCGTTCTGAGCCGAGCCCACGCTGAGCGGGGCCGGCCCCGCTTCCTCGCAGCGCTGCAGGAAGGCTCCGGGCAGGCCCCGAGCAGGCGCCCAGCGGGCGACAGATTCCGAGTGCGGCTCAAACCCGTCCCATGGAGGGCTGCAGCAGGGCACAACCTGCAATCAGGCTATGTTAGATAATAGCTAAATTAATGCCCGACAGCCTCGTCAGTGCCCCATTAAATTAGATCACTCTGTCGTGAGTCAGAACGAACTAATTTTCCTGCTATGCTCACTGCCTGTGACAGCCCTTGGGCTACTTTAATCTTCAAACACCAGTGGTCAAGATGAGAGTTGATTTATTTCTTTTCCTCATGAAAATGATTAAGTAGGTTGCTCACATTTCTTCCTGGGCTTCTCAACCTTCCCCGAACAAATCAAAACTGGCTGCAGAAAGGAAATTGTTTCTCTGTTTGCATAGGTCATCAGCTCCTGATACTCAGGGACAGGCTGAAGTCCAGAGCTGAATGACGCCTTTGGGAGCATTATCCCCTCCTTGTAGCTCTTTCTCTCATTAGCTGATTGTTGAAGTAATGCCAATGTTTTATCTTAACAACAACAAAAAAGTACGAGGCTATGAAGATACAGAATTGGACAGCAGGGGAATAACCTCTCTTCCTCCTGCAGGCACACACAGTTGACACTTCTTCCAAGTCTAGCCCTGTAAGGGAGCAATTCGCCAGTAAGGATGGGAGAAGCAAAAGGGGTTAAAGGAGAAATCACTCTGAAACCTCTTCAGTGAAACTCTGGAACAGTCCCTCAGGGAATGGAAATGAACAAACCAGCTGCAGGATGTACTACACAACCCACACTTTTGCCTCTCCCTAGCCATATACTAGAAATAACTCTTAAAACCTTCCTAGTCCTTCTTGCCTCAAGAAGTACTTTTTACTGCTTAGGCTGCTCTGCATCATTGAGACATAAGCTGCACTGACAGTGAAAGCCAGGTTAGGTCCTGTGTGTGGACTTGGGTGCACAGTCGACTCCCAAGAAACTCTTGAGATGAAAGCAAAAATTATGTTCAGAGGGCAATGGACAAGCAAACTGGCTGGAAAGGTGTGATGGATGAATGGCTGACTGCATGAAAAGTCAAGCAACTCCAGAGCTTTCCTCCAGCAACTAGAGAAATGCATTAGTTTGAACTGCAGCTCTAGTGGATTTCCTCCAGTAAAAGCAGCTCTTGGAAGGATGAAGGTTCTGTTGTTATTTCAGGATATTTAAGTCAAAATAACCATACATATACAAAAAAGATTTTAAAATACCCCTTTTTTTGCCTTTTCTCCTTTCTGTACTGTCTTGGGGTGATTTTATGACAATACTGTATTCCCCTATCGTCTGCTTTTTGCCCAGAAATGGGTCCCGCAGCTTTAAGCTGGGTCCAGGGAAAAGGGAGGGGGAAGCCAGGCGAATTCTTCAGCGCGGTTTGTGTTCAAGGACTCTCACACACACACACTCTCCCGTGTTTGCTCAGCTCTGCTTGCAGCAGGAGAGAGTGGATTCCTGCTTCTAGCCAGCTCGTGAGCTGAGGCAAAAAGTTTTCCCAGGACTGTATATAGAAATCCTCTGGTAACTTCTTTGTCTTCTTCTGGAACTGTTCGGCCTAGCTGTGATCCGAGAACCAGATCATCAGACCCCTTGGACCAGCAGGGAGGCTGCGGGGACGCCGCATCCCGGCCTCGGACCTTGGGAGGGGCCGAGCCAGCTGCAGAGGGAACTCTAAATCCACCAGCTTTCTCTGCAGAGAAGAGGTTTATTATCTGATATTACTCATTTTTTTATCCTGTGCCTGGATGGCATTCTGCTTGTTAAAAAAATAGTTTTTTTCACTTTCATCCAAGAAATTCCTTTCGTATTGGTGGGGGAGGGAGTGCTGAAACCTGTCTTCTGTGGAGGAGACGTCCCTTCCACGGCATTTCCCCCTAAACTTGTCTCAAACCAAGACATGCTAAATGATTACTTACTTACAAATCCTACATTTAACCTGCAGTATGAGGTTTTTAAAAGCAGTGTTCCTTTGCTCCTTTTTAAAAATGTTTTTTAAAAAAAATTTATTAAGGTGTTTATGTTGTAATTCTGCAATCTTATTTCAAACCACTAAGGCAGAGGCAAAATGAGGACCAGGGTATAGGCAGAGTAAATATGGCCTGCAGCTCAGTCCAGTCACGGCATGGCAGTGCCCACATGCTGTGAAAAGACAGCAGGTACAAAGTGGAGTTCAAAGAGCCCACAGGTTACATGAGCAACCTGGTGAAGAAACGTCAGTTAGAAACGAGCAGCAGAAACCAGCTCTGTTTTCCTACTGCTGTGGCTTTGCTTGGCGACGATGACATACAAAGATTAAGCCTAACTGCACGAGCTCCAGTTGTTTATCTCCTTTTTTATCATCGCCAGTAAGTGAAGGAGATGTGTGGGTGTCACCTGCAAAAAAAAAAAGAAGTTGCATTTCTGAGAGAAAAACATCTGCAGATCTGAAAAGGCAAATGGTCTTGTTTAATTCATGCATATCCAGTTTCCTTCCTGTCACTAATCTGCAGCACTGCATTTAGTCTCCTGGATTTCCTTAGCTTTATTATGCTGAGAGAGAGTGCAAGAGAGAGGGAGACAGAGAGACTTGAGCAATATGAAGCGCCCAGAATGACTTCAATCACTGAGGTCATTTGTAAATCACTAAGATTGCCTTGCTCCCAGGGCATGGAGTTTGATTTTCCCTCCTCCCTCCTCCGATCTGCTGAACTATGGAGATTTGCAACAAGAAAAGCTATCTGCTGTGCAATCAATTTACAGAATAACATTTTGTTTGGTCCGCTATTGATGGATGCGAGCAGAAACTGGAAGCCCTGGGTTCATGACACAAGTGTTAGTGTCCATGTAGTAATGTGTTTTTTCTGTCCTTGCGTGTTTATGCCTGTGACAGAATGAACCTCTGCACACAGTTAAACACTGCTTGCTGCATACATTGCACAGAAATCGCTATTTTAAAAAAAGATTAAAAGCAAAGGCATCCCCTACATTGGATACTGAGGGATACTATACGTATGGACATTTAAACAACTGTACAAACACAGATGCAAGCTTTGGTCTTTCCTCTCCATTATTATGTATATATGTAACTATAAAATAAAAACCCCAAACCAGGGAGCATATGTCTTGGACTGCACATCAAGCACAGTATGCTCACTGTGTCTAAGGTATCTCTAGATTAATAATATTTGACTTGGCTGTGTGCTGACTTGTCTGGCTCAACTTACCAGCCACCGAGATATAAGAAGTATCAGAAAAATTATAAATTCAGAGTATCTGTATTTAGAAGTAAGACTTTCCTACACCTCCAAATTTGCTGCAGTGTGCTCTAGCCTTGGACTTGAGACATATTCATCACACTTTTATCACTATGCCCAGTGAGAACACTGATGACCATCCCTTTTTGACTGCAGATCAGAGAGTGGATTCCCTGTGGCTCTGCTACAGCTATTATAATCATCAAGAGTGCATGTTGCACTCTTCTTGTGCCCCAGCTACAGCCTAGGAAAACCAAGGGCTTGACTAATCCTCCTTGCCCAAGCGCAAAATATGACATTCACCTTCCCCACTAAACAGACCTCTTTATAAAAATTAAACTCACTTGTTCTCGATAGCTGCCATAATGAATGCTTGGTCAAGAAAGACTAATTCCTTGTTCTTGCAAACAAGTTCTTGTGTCCGTTTACTGAGGGAAGGAATCCAGTTGATGCATCATTAGTTGTGTGAGGAAGTTGCACGTCTGTGCAACTTGCTGTGGGAGTGTCTTCTTCCCTCATGTAAATGCTGGGTTGCAATCTGGGTCAACAAACTAATGTTTAGCACTTTTGACTACAGAAGAGCAGAAGAAAAATATCGGAACCAAAAATCTGTGAAATTTGAGGGACTGATCAATTCAGTGCTGCCTCTTGTTGAATGACACGAGCACTGGCAGCTGAGTAGCGCTCTCAGACCCCTTAGGATTGAGTTCACGCTGTAATCTCTCCAAGTTTAGCATCTCATATGCATACAGATTGCAAAGACACAGCAAAATTTTAAAGGATCCAAGACAGTGGGAAAATACAGAGAAACAAAGGGTTTTACTTGCTAAAGGCAAACTGGTTTTGTGCTGGCAACAGGAAACCAAGAGACAGTGCAAAGGATGTTGTGGCTGTTGGAAGGGCCACCACTGTAGTTACTGTGCATACCTGGGTGACTCATCATCGCTGTGACACTGGCTTGCACTCCAATGTCCCTCCTCCCCCAGCTGAAGCCAGCTGGCTCATCCTGCCTGGCCTCTCCATGTTTCATCTCTGCTAGGGTATCATCTGGAAAGCATTTGGGCTGGCACTAGGACGGGCTAGACGTTGGACTTGTGACATATATAGAATATACATGTGACACACAGAGGAGCGATGTGCCTGTCCTTGCTTAAGGAGACGAGAAATGGAAAAAGGAAGTGAAGGGGGAAGCCGAGGGATGGTGCTCATGCACATGTACGAAGCTCAGCAGGTGTGAGGACAGAAAGCACAACTGGGGCATTCTTCACACTGCTTGTAAACTCTACCCACTGCATCCACCACAGGTGCATGTGCACCTTGTGGGGGACTCACTGCTCCACAGGAACTAGAGGAGATAGTCACTCGATCATTTGTAAGCTTTGGGATTGGGATTTTTTTGTCATGAGTTTTCCTATGGTCACAGAGTTGACCATCTCTCACAGGCTTTCCATAACTCAAGTTGTCCCCTAGGACTATGGACAGAGAATGACAACCTTTGTTTATCAGAAGACAGGGTTGGGAAACACGTTTCCCTGTAGAAAGGAGACAGCATATCTGCTGCTGTGGGAGTAAAGGAGTAAAGCAGCATGGCAGTGCCCTGTGATAATAAAGTATGACAAATTGAAGGCAGCAGAAAGTCAAAGATCTGTGTCAGAATTTGTCTGTGCCATCAGGCTGGACCCTTGTGAAGGTCATCTGTCCCACTGCTCTTCAGGAAAGATTGGGAATACACCACATTACACAGCAAGAAGGCAAGTGAAGGTGATGAGTCTGACTTGGGAGCAGGAGGTTCAGACTGACTCACATTTTTCGTTCCTCAAGAAGATTGCCAGGGTATGGACAAGCATCCTTGGCATACATCCCCTCTGCAAACTGTGGAACTTGCTTTGCATGCAAAGGATAAATTAGTCTGCAATTTGTTCTTTCACAGATCGTGAGCATATTCATGTACAGCAGGAATAATGACTGAAGGCTATTCCTTCATCTATTCCTGCAGATGCCCTGTAGCTCTGGGTAGCTACTGTCCCTACAATTCAACGATTTGGTGGCCAAGACCACCTGTGCTGAGAGGCCATCAGAAAGACTTGGCAGAAGCAGTGTAATGTAAAGATGACACAGAGAAGCAGATAGGTGAGCTTTGCTGTCAGCACTGCCTCTGAGCTTTCATTGGCACTTCCCATGTATCTTCCTTATTGAGACTGCAAGCTCTTTGGGCTCTTTTTACTCATGACTGCATTTTTGTACAGTACCTGGGACCCCAAGTCTTGGTCAAGGTCCTCATATTGTAGTACAAATGACAGTGATAACTTCAGAAGATGTTACATCAGATCCTCATTCCCTTTCTCAGCAAATGCCAGCACTAAGAGCCATGGAGGGGAAAGTATTATAAAAACAAACCTGCAAAGTTGCTGGGGCTGGGACAGAAACACATAAATGTTCTTGTATTCTTCCTTCCACACATTTCACTTCCTTTCTGACATATCCCTTATTTACCACTTGGAACACATCTGGCCGTCAGAGCTGTGGTCTTTCCAGGGCTTATTTTTCACTTTATCACTTATTTATATGGCTGCACATGTCAGCATCAAAGGGAAGCCAAGAAAACAATATCAACAGAGAACTCTGTAAGTGATCTCTCTCATTGCACAACCCAGAAACCGCAGGTGATCCCCTCACATTGAATTCAAGCACAGCATTGCTCTGAAAGAGTTCCACACAGAGAGAGATTTGCTGATGCCTGACTTGCAACAAATTTGCAACATCATGGTACTGGGGACTAAACGAGGAGGAAGAACAGAGTGCAGATCAAGCAAATGTACACTCAGAAGACAAATGAGTGTTTTTCAAAGGGCAGAAGGAAGCTTTAGACGCACCTCACACCCCTTCTGCCCCTCACCCCCACTTCTCACCATTAGAACATACTGAAAATGCTTTATCCTGCAGGGAACATCTGTGCATGGTTGAGAGGGGTATAAGAAGTTCTATGAGAATATAATGTTTCTTTTAGAGTTATGCCAGCATGGTTTTTTATTTCCCCAGCTTTGCTCAGTGTAAGGTCTCCCTGCACAAATAGTCCACGCTGCTCAGTGACTGCTGCCTGCCCTGTTCTCTGGTTGGCAAAGTGTGTCCCTTTCTAATGGAAAAAACCATGCCTGAAGAAACTTGCTTTCTGAATACATCAGTCACTCCTCTTTCAAACCAGATCACATGAACTCTCTTGTCTCGTCCTGGGGGACGCAGAACTTATGAGGCTTTTTGCAACAGAACATAAACACACAGACCTGTGCTCCATCTGGCAATGGTGTCCGGTTTCCAATGAACCTAGCTGCTCCAGTGGAAGATATTAAGCCTTTATGATGACCTAGCTTGCCCCGAAAGCAATGTGTTTCTATCATTAGCTAGCAATCATCCCAGGGCCTTTAACAGGAGCTTTGAGGAATAATCTTAATGATTATCTTTTTATGCAACTGCAATCATTGTGATCACAAATACACATTTATATTACAGTAATAATAAAAAATCTATTTTTTCCACTCTGTACAAGCTGAAAAGTGGTATTCCATGTCTTGAAGAGTTTGGAGGGTAAAGGCAAAACAGATGAGAACTGATTGACTGGGAAATAGAATACAAGAAAATGTAAGGAATAATAATGTGATTGGCATGTGTGGCTGTTTGCTTTTAAATTGGGTGTATAAACAGTGAAAAAGGAATGAAAAGAGAGGAATATATATTGTTACTGCCTTTTGAGGTTAGCTGGCTTTGTTTTCAGTCAAGCACCCGTTTAATGCTTGAGAAGAGGAACACAATCTACATCTCTCTGCTACACAACAGTGAACGGTCGGCAGTGACTGTTTGGGATTTACACGTGCAAGAGCGTGAAATTTGGAACTGGAAACATCTTTTTTTTTTTTTTTCATAACACCACACATAACCTGCCTGCTGCAGCCAGCAATCTGCAAAGGAGTGTCTCCAGTTTCTGGCTAATTGGTTGAATGGTCTCTTTCTTCCTGGACTCTGAGCCTTCATTAACTTCCTCTCTGCTCCCAGCTCTCATTCCTGGAGCGTTGTGGTAGGATGCTGTCAGATACATGTGAGGGAGAGATTTCTTTTCACTGAAAAGATGAGCTGATCTCATTTTCCTTTCCTGACAAACTATGGTGCTTTCTCCTGCCAGTATGTGACTGGCAGAGCTGGGCTCTGTATTTTATGCCTCACCTTGACCTCGACTGCAGCACTGTATTCACTTCATTCATTAATTGCAACAGTTCTCTTTACTGCGAGCTGTAAAAGCAGAGTAATAAACCTAATGGTATTATGTAGTGTAGACTCCAGCTCATGTTGTTACTCATTCTCTCAAAGCAGAGGCTGCTCAGGAGAAGGACGGCTGCCTAATTAACCTCCTTCTGCATTGAGGAAGCTTTGGCAATTGGGTCATCTTAATTTAGATTTCAACACCAATGACTTTGATTTCAAAAGAACCCTCCCTTCCTGGGACCAAAACAAATTTGTCATCTATAGGCCATTGGCCTCCAGTTTCCAGCTGCACTTGCAAAATATTAACTGACAGGATAGGGAAATTGCTTACAGTGATGCTGAATGAAAGCACAAGTGCTGTGCCCTCTTTGCAATGTCAGCATGTGCTGGTATTTCTTTAGCAAATACGGAATCTCACTGCTGACATCAACTGTAGGAACAGATACCCCTACATTATAGCAGGAATCCCATCCCCTAGGGAAATAGTATGGCAACACATAAGTTGTTTGAAGAACTAATACAAAAACACACAGAGGCTGTGTAATGGTCCTTTCGCCCTCAAATCTGAGGTCTCTGCTACTGAAGCAGAGCCCTCTTCACGTAGCTTGGTGAGTCCTGTGCACAGAGAGGACAACCATGTGAGGAAGCATTCCTTCAAAACCTCAGAAGAAATTAAGCCATCCACTGGGCAGCAGCCTGGATCATGAGAAGGTGAAGTCTTGCTATGAAGAGTGAGACAAAGAACAGTGGCACATCAGAACAACCTTCTGTTGTTACAAGGAAAAGAAGGACAAACAGAAGCTCTCCAAGGGATCTGTTACTCGGAAGGAACAAACCTGCAAATTGATATGAGATCTCTATTCCCCAGGGACAAGTACCTGAAAGCAGCTCAAATAAATGAGGAACTCCTGAGCCACCAGATGTAGAGAGACCCTTCCAGGCACTACGGGGCTGAACTATGCATGCCACCTAAATAATCCATTAAGTTTTCAGGACATGGATTCTTCTAAAAGCCTTTGACTTCTCCATACACTTGGAAAGAGTCAAAATATCAGGTCATCTTATCTTTTCCTAGGTGAATAAAGCAAATAATTCTGCAAAAACTTTGCAGACGCTCTTACTGGAAAAGTATTTCAGGAGATAGCTTGAAGCTTGAGTCTTTCATGTAAATGAAGAGGCTGACTGTCAACCTTTTATGACTTCCACACAACAAGGAGAATGGAGAGAAAGTGGAAATGGCTCCATTATCTCAAAACCAAAATGGCAACCCTCACCTGTGTAAAATCTGTTTCCTTTTCTATTGAGATGTTTTAGGTTTTGAAGGGTTAAGTCATCAGAATGGAGCAACTCCAATGCTGCGGAAAAAAAGCTGTGAGATCTCTTTAGTGGTGTACATGTCTCTGCAGAGCGATGTGTCTGCAAACCATACTGAATTATCTGATTAGAAAGTGAGAAAAAACAAAGGCAGCCTGCAGTGAGAAAATTAGACTGCGCAGAATTCATCTGCCAGCAAAGCAATTAAAGAGATGGACTTCTTAGAACAGCAGTGCTTGTCGTTTGTGTATGACACTCGGTGGGCTCTCATTCCCACAGATAACGCTCATGCATTGCAGCACCTGAAGACCATGTGAAGATCACTTTGTAGCTCACTACATTTTCAGTAGCCAGCACTAGTTTATCCCTAACTAAGCTATACAACAGGTGTGAGACCGAACAGTCTCTTCACACAGAGAGTAGTGCAGAAAGACTTGCTTGTTTGTTTATTATTTCCTGTAAATGTATTTGTCAGAAGGTTTGTGGATATGTATCTCCCTCCTCTGGTGCACAATAAAGTAACACCCTGGTGGAAGATTTGGGAGATTTGATGTGGCAAAAAAATGAAAATAGGGAAAGAGTCCTCAGTGAAGGAGCACGTCATAAAACTCATGGGAGATAATGTATTTCTTTTGTTTCTCAATTTCATTATACTATCATCATATAATGTAAATGTAATAGCTGTCCTCTACACCTGGGCACTTTGCATTCACGAATAGTTTGCCTTAGAAATAGTTCAGCCCTGTTTTGATGCCAAATCTCCATGAATGTCAAAGAAAGTGCACACTACCCCCTGGCAAACTGGTAACAATGAATAAGGAGAAGGCTGAGGTACTCAAAAACTTTTTTTGCCTCAGTCTCCACTGGAAACCCCTCTTCCCACATCTCTTGAGTGATTGGACTGCATGGCAGGCAGACTGGCGGAGCAAAGTGCCTCTCACTGTAAGAGAAGATCACATTTGTGACCAACTATGGCACCCAATGAGATGCATCCCAGAGTCCCCAGGGAATTGGCTGATGTAGTTGCCAAGTCATTCTCCGTGATATTCGAAAAGACTTGGCAGTCAAGGGAAGTCCCAGGTGACTGCAAAAAGGGAAATACTGCACCCATTTTAAAGAAGCATAGAAAGGAGGACCATGGGAACTACTGACCTGTCAAACTCACCTCTGTGCCTCAGAAGATCACGGAACAGATCAACCCGGACAACCTAGTGTCCTTCTGTGATGGAGTGACTACATCCGGGGACAAGGGAAGAGCTACGGATGCCATCTCTCTGAACTGTAAGGCCTTTGACATGGTGCCCCAGCACCTTTCTCTCTAAATTGAAGAGAGATGGATTTGATGGGTGAACTGATTGATGGATGAGGAATTGGTTGGCCGGTTGTATCCAGAGGGTAGTGATCAATAGCTCAGTGTTCAGATGGACACCAGTGAGAAGTGGTGTCCCTCCGGGGTCTGTGCTGGGACCTGTATTGTTACATATCTTTGTCAGTTACAACAGACAATGGAATTGGGTGCACCCTTGGCAAGTGTGCAGGCACCATCAAGCTGAGTGGTCCTGTTGGCACACCTGAAGGATGGGATGCCATCCAGAAGGACCGGGATAAGCTTGAGAAGTGGGCCCATGGGAATCTCATGAGGTTTAATAAGACCAAGTGCAGGGTGCTACACCTGGGTCAGGGCAACCCCTGGTGTTAATCCAGATTGGGGCATGAACAGACTGAGAGTAGCCCTGCTGAGAAAGGCTTGGGGGTGCTGCCAGAGGAGAGGCTGGACATGAGCCAGCACCGTGTGCTCCCAGCCCAGAAAGCCAATCGCGTCCTGGGCTGCATCCAAAGCAGTGAAGCCAGCAGTGTGAGGGAGGGGATTCTGCCCCTCTACTTTGCTCTTATGGGACCCCACGTGGAGTACTGTGTCCTTGGCACAGGAAGGGCATGGACCTGGTGGAGAACATCCAGAGGAAGGCCACAAAAATGATCAGAAGGATGAACGCTGCTCCTCTGAGGACAGGCTGAGGGAGTTGGGGTTGTTCAGCCTGGAGAAGAGCAGGCTCCAATTATTGCAGCCTTTCAATACTTAAAGGGGGCCTACAAGAAAGATAGGGACAGATTTTTTATATCCAAGGTCAGGCTGTCAGGGCTCTGGGCAACCTGTTCTAGTTGAAGATCTCCCTGCTCATTGCAGGAGGGTTGGACCAGAGATCTTTAAAGGTTCCTTCCAACCGAAACTTCTCTATGATTCTCTGATCTTCTCTGAACTCAATTCTTTCCTTCCTATCAGGCTGATCCTGTTTCTTATCAGAACGATGCAGAGATGCATTTACCCATTTTCCTAGTTGTTTTGTTCATTCACAAAAATGGCACAACTGCAAGTTGCCAGACCACATATTAAAATGACCTGTATTTCACTCATCTTAGTAATTTTATGTAGACCTATACTTGACACTACAGGGAGTCCACTCATGGTCTATGAGAGAGCCTAAAGAAACAGGGTCCTTCTCTGACATCTGACATCAGTAAACATGATTTCTCTCTGATGATTTGAAGGGGCTCTGCAGAACTACCTTAAATGCAGACACTTGCATTGGCTAGCAGCCAGCCTTCAGCAGCTCCCAGGAAAAAACCTTCCCACCCCTTGCGCTCCACTCTACCTTCTGTTTGGTTCATCTTCAGTTTGAGCTGGGTACTCTGCCAGAAATCCTAAGAGAATAATATCATTGCCCCAGTCCAGAACATCAGCTAGAAAGGAAAAGTGATCTGGGCAGGGAGTAGCAAGCTATCACTGCTGACATCCACCTGCAGCAGAGCAGGTGTTCCCTCACAGGTGGGTAGAAAACTGCTTGCTGCTTCTCCAAGCCAGACTGCTCAAGCTGGTGCAGGAAATTCAGATTAGAAGAGAAATCCTTCATCTGCAGACTTCTTAATTCTTTTACACAGTTAGAGAATTTAAGAAGAAATTCTGTGGGCTTGAGTGCTTGCTAAGAGAAAAAGAATTAAAAGGCTTTACAGTGTACAGAACTTGACAGAAGCAGACAGCAGCCAGAGAGCTACTTAGCTCAAGTGGCCTCACAAAATGTGTCTATGCCTGCTCAGCTAACCGTGTCAGTGGTACAGCAACTCTTACATGGTCATTTGGGGGATGGGAGTACACTGCTCATCCAAGCCCAGCCACCCTCTAAGAGCTACAGCACTCAAATGGGCCTGAGGTGTTGCCTGAAGTAGTTATGTCTCACAGTGGGAAAGGCACAAGCAACAGCTCTGTTTGCTCTTTCAATTTTTACTTGGCTGCATAGAAATTCAACTTTTCCCCTTGAACACATGGGCAGCCTTTGAGCTAGAAGGAGATAAATAAAAAAACTCAGAAGGACATAAATTAATCAAGAATTAAAAGGAGCATCTAATACTAAAAGAGGAAATGAGAAAATATAGAAGATGATCCTGAAATGTAATGCACACCTATGCCTTTACAGCTTTCACAATAAAATGGCAACAATCATAGTATTAAATAAATCACTGTGTGTGCCCAACACCTGGAAATTCAATTCCTTTATTAAGTGCAAGTGATACAAGTGTGCAAGGCAGAGTGATTTTAAATTACTGAAATGATATTTAAAAATAAAAAAAGGGCTTCATTCTTGCAGAGGAGCTTTTGAGTCATGGATACTAAATTAAAAAATGTGGTCGAGATCGTGTTTTACTTCTCCAGTCTCTCCAGCGAGTGGATTAAGTATGCTCCTATTTGCTATAGGTCTACTTGTGGGTGTGCTGATGGAATAGCAGTGGGCTTCAGCAGCATCCACAGTTTGCAGAAAGCTGCATTCACGCTGTCATCTCCTGTT
Organism: Mohoua ochrocephala; assembly: GCA_013398855.1. Classification (NCBI taxonomy): domain Eukaryota; kingdom Metazoa; phylum Chordata; class Aves; order Passeriformes; family Acanthizidae; genus Mohoua; species Mohoua ochrocephala. The sequence continues at coordinate 321,145 of VZTA01002276.1, read as the reverse complement.
CCCGTGCTGCGGTCACAGTCAGCGACAACGGGCTGAGGTATGCGCTACCTCAGAGCTCGCACACGCCCAGCCCCGCGCACGCCTCCTCTCGCGGCACACGGGCGCACTCCGTCCCCTCCCGGCACGGGCAGGGGCACAGGCGGGAGGGAGCCCCGAGCGGGGCCGGGCGGGAGCCCCAAGCGGGGCACAGGCGGGAGCCCCGAGCGGGGCCGGGCGGGAGCCC
>VZTA01002276.1:289590-320766 GCA_013398855.1 Mohoua ochrocephala | reverse complement strand
GGCTGCTGCTGCTCACCCCCGCCCGGCAGCCCCGAGCCCCCGCGCTGCCGCAGGCCCCCTCCTGCCTCTGCCCTCGCCAGGCCCTCCGGAGAAAGCCAGGAGCTGCTGCTCTGCACCAGGAGTCTGCAAGCCGCCGGTACGCACCGTCCCCCCTTGCGCAGCCGAGGGCTCATCCTGGCTCTCTTTACATTCACATTGATTCACAGCCCTTCTGCCACAAGCACTTGGCAGAAGGAGGGCAGCTAGGAAAGGGGGCAGTCCCTGGTCTCTCAAGGAGCAGTGTTTCTCCACCTTCTGATCCATGGGGATCAAAATTCTCCTGCCTTTACAGGCCCGCAGGGAGCTAGCTAGCAGCACCCCACAGATTCTGGGATGTGCATCGCCTCAGCTGTGGCCCATGCATCTAACTGCTCTGCTGCAAGCAGAAGAGGCCAGGTTAGGCAGCTGGAAGGAACGCTGTGTGTCCCTTCTGGAAAACCACCTACTCTGATGGGCTGCTGCACACGAGGGGCTGCAGTCCTCTGTTCAACACGGGCACTTTGTGAGCTGAGCCGAGGAAAACTGCATGTGGGAAAAGGAACTTGGAGGTGCCTCTTCCGCTGAGATCCCATTCAGCCTTTCCCCAGGGTCCAGAGGAATTTGATGCATTTCCGAAAGTAACAAATGTTCTTGAAAGCAGTGACATTCAGTGCTGAGTGCCAGAGGTCTCCCAGGACTGGCCTGGACAGTTCCCACATGAGAGGATGTGGGGAGGAGAGAAAGAGGTCAGAGATCTGCTTCCTCATTCTTTATGTGAAGGCCAAATGAGGGAACTGGAGGTTCCAGAAGGTTCACCACAGTTCTCACAACTCTGTTCATTCCACAGTGCTCACTTGTCTCAGTTGGTAAACAAAGCCTGATAGTACAAACCCCAGAAATAAGCTTTACTCGATCTAGTCAACTGTTCCAGGTTTACACTTCTGCTTCCCAGTTTAAAACTTTGCAAGACAAAGTACGACTCCATCCCAGGACAGCAGGAAATACTCCCTACATCTCTCATGAGCTCTTGACCTAGTGATAAACTTTGGCCTTCTCACCTCGCATCCTCGTGCAGTGATACTCCTTCAGCCTCGTAAATTACGAAGACACCAGCACTGGGGAATGACGAAATGTTCCCTGGCAGGAGAAGTGGGCTCTGCACAAAACTGGCCAAAGGACAAAGCCACTGATTTTTTCCTCTGTGGTGCCCCCACCAGAACACCTACCAGGATGCTACATTCGCCATGCCTCGCCTGCTGACTGGGGAACGGTGTAGTGACTGCGCAGTGAAAAATGAACTCGAGATGTTGGATTTGTTCAAGCTTTGGGCTGGACCCCCATGACACTGATAGCGCATTGTCCCTATCTCATGCAGCACCTGCCGTGCTGTGCCTTGTGGGCCTTGGCTGTGAATCTCTGCGACTGGACCCCGGTGCAAATGGTCTGTGACCTGCAGAAGGGCACCGAGCTTTCGGCTGGGGTCTTCCCAACACAGCTGTGAGCAACACTGAGTAGATAAAGCAGGGAGCGAGTTCTCTTCTGGAGGACATCTGAGAGGGGCATCCAGCCACGCAGTCACTCCGCACTAAAGCAAAGACCAGTAGTGCTGAGGAGGATACGAAAGGAAAGACTTGGCTGGCTCACACGTGTTTCATAGTTACCCTCGATACTTCATCATTCCTGCCAAGGCACGGTATTGCTGGTTCTGAGAACGTAGCACGTCAAATGACATTTGGCTGTAGTAGACCTATTTTACAGTGACGCTTTTTATAAACCCACAGCTCTCAAACCGAAAAGGGGGAGGGCTTGCAAGAAATGAATTCTTCAGGAAGGTATGGCAGATGCTTTTCTAAGAATATACCGCATGATAACACAGAACACTCTTGCCAAAGGGGAAAGGCCAAAGATATATATTGCCCTGTTCATCTATCAAGGAGGCCTGATAAGAACATTATTGACCAGTCAGCTCATTTTTTTACTTCTAAGTTATTTTATTTCAGTTTATTACCCATTTACACCAGAGTTTTTACCTAATTGGGTATGCTTAAATATTTTGGAGGGATGCTGAATTTAGAGAAATTAAGCTGAAATTCACTCCCCATCTTTTTTCATCTTCCCTTTTCTTTGGGGCTGTCAAGTTATAGTGGTCAGCAGCTGTTGTTTCTTGTTACACCCCCTCTTACAAGGACTAGATACAAGACGACAAACCTGGTCCTAACGTGAAGATGACAACACCATAAATGTGAAGCATAAATATCATAGAATCATAGAATATTCTGAGCTGGAAGGGACCCATAAGGATCATCAAAGTCCAACTCCTGGCTCTGTACAGGACAATCCCACACATCACACCATGTGCCTGAGAGCTTTGTCCAAATGCTTCTTGAAGGTGTGGGTGTATTTTAGGGGAAAAACTAACAATGCTTTTAAGAGTTGAGGCCCACTCTTTAATGTAAAAGGTATATTCTTCCTAGAAGGGGAGAAACTTGTGAGTTCCTTATAAAGCCTCAGGGTTCCAACCCCCAGAGTTACAGGAACATCGGCTCAGAAAGCTTGCAAAAAAAGTTCCCTTTGCACCATTTCCCTGGGGCTAAATCTTGGTCTGTGTCTGTTAGTAAATCCAATAGCTCCAAGGCCACTCCTGTGAAAACCTCTCAGCCTCCAAAGCTGGGTGGCTGCATCCAAGCTGCTTATCTGGAGCTGGTACTGGAACATCCTCACTCCACAAGTGTGGGGCCCTTTGGTGAGAGCACTTGCTGGCTGCCCTGGGGTAAGGGCTGGCTGTCCCCCTGCCAGCACCATGAGCTGGTAACTAACACTTGCTCTTTGAGTTTAAATACCTTACACCAGTCAGGCATGGCTGCTGGAGAACGGTGTGGGGACAGACAGGGTATTCCTGGAGCCCGGAGCCATTCATTCCAGAAAGAAGTATCTTGTGGCAAACACCCAAAGCAGCATCTGCTGTTCACAGAGACATGTAGCAGGGTTCTTCATATCTCCATCATTCCTATGGCTATTGCTGATCCAACAGGATTTACCTTATAAACACAGACAACTAGAGTGAAATTCTGGGCACTCTGAACTCCTTTTCCCTGACCTCCCTCCTGAGGTTCCCAACATGCCCAGATTTACCTTATCCTTTGGAGAGAGACCTCAGCCCTGCTTTAACCCCATCACGTTCACTGGATATGTCTGTCTGTCTCTGTAGTGAACTGTGTGTTTCTGGAAGACATTCCCCTGTTCAAATTAAATATTTCTGGTATTTTTCACAGCCCCTCCTTCAGCTCTTTCTATCAGAACAAATGTACCATTTTGCTAGAAAACTTTACTACAGCAGTCATTGCTTAGAGGGCCTCTGAGGTCAAAACTGAGCAGACCTCAAGTGCCTCACCTGTGCAGAAATAAATTTCAATTTCAAAGATTCATTCAATTCATTTATTCCCTGAGCTGACACTGCTCACGAGTGTGAGGCATATCACACTCGTGTGTCAAGCCATATCATGTTTAGGATTTAATTATCTTCCCTATATATTAGATGTACTGTATACGGTGTGCTGGAGAGTCAAGACTCAGAAAGATTTAAACACAAACAAAATGTATGTGGCTGAGGAGAAAGCCTTGAGGAATTCTCCAGTCCTGTCCTGACTGTCAGGAGTGTTTTGTGCTAGGTAGTATTTTAGGACATGTTTTCATGATTTGCTTTACCTGATCTCAGTCAGCATCGTCAAGAAAAGGCAGCACCATCCAGACTGCTTCTCTGGCCTCCAGCTGCACCACCACTCTGTTGTGGTGGCACTGGGATTAATTTGGCAGTGGCATGAACTGGGGCAAAGAAAGGATTTAGCTTGTACAGCTGCACAAGGGCTAATGCTGCTACAAGGGAGAGAGAGGCACTGGGCTACTCGGCCAGGGATTTGGGGGGACAGAGAATGATCCTGCCCATTCTGGTAGAAGTTGCTCTTCCATGGGGTAAGGCTGTCAGTGAAACCACACCCACAGGACAGGGACCCTTCCTTCTCTGTGTCATGAGACAGTTCAGGCACTGTGCAGTGTCTTCGCACTTGGATCACAATTATTTATACAGTAAAATCCCATGAGTTTAATCAATTAAAAGGTGGCGGTTTTGGCCTGCCTGAGGGAAATGATGAGGTGAGAGGGTGATAGCTACTTTAGTTTAAGAGAGAAGAGCTGAGACTTGGCAGTAGCACACACCTCACTGCAGGCCAGTCCTCCCTTGGCAGGGAAGGCTTAGTGCTGCCTTGTGTAAGATTGCTGTCACAAGAGGAACCTTTTAGCAGCTCAAAAGCAGCACCACAGTGCCTGCGCCGAATGTGTGCCCACAATGTAAGAGCAGAGGTGGCCCTGTTGGTTGGCAAACAGTGCTGCTCCCTGAGGAGAATTTCCTCTTGAAGGTCGACAATTGCCAATGCAAACTAGAGCTGCCTGCAGTTTTAAGAGCACAAGGACAAACTTTTTGTCATGCCTTCACCAGAAATCAAGTGACATGAAACATGCTTTGCCACTAAGACATGTTGATTGTCTGGGCTTCACAATGTCCCTGAAATGAGCACAACTCAGAGGATAGAGTGCCATCAGCTAAGCTCTGCTCCCGCCTGATCTTCAAGGACTGGAGGTCTTGGTGACATTGGAACTAAAGAACTGACCTGTCCTTGATAACATAATACCTTAGCATCTGCCTGCCCTTTCCTGCTAAATGAATGATGGTTGCTGTAGGCACACACTCTTGTAGAAAACTTCCAGCTATCAAGGGGAAAAAATGTCCAACGACGACACAGATAATTATGGTAGGCATTTAAACAAGCTAGATGTGGCCTTTATGATATATGCTATTAAACTAGGTAACTGAACAAAAGCCTTGAAGCGCCTGTGGGCACTTAAGTGGATCCAAATAACAGCAAATGCAGGTTAACTAAAAATGCAGTTAATCTCTGAAGTGCAGAGCAAATGGATTACCATGTACCCAGTGTGCAGATGGCTGCTGTCCACTTTAGTGCAAGGGGAAGGACCTTTGCTCAGCTGGGGCACCCAGGATACCATGCCAAGGCCCCACTGGCCCTATGCATGAGTGGGAAGTGCAAGAAAGAGAACATTCCTTGTGCAAATTGCAAGCAGCAAGACTAAAGCCAGAGGCAGGTGTGTTCCTCTTCACGGTCAGCTGAAAAGCCTGGCAGCATGAGGGTGAATGAGGCCAGAAAGCCTCTTTCTGCTTCAGAAAGGCTGCTGGGGAGGGATTGACTGTGATTCACTTCAGGAGGGTGTTGGTTGACAATAAGGAGGAGGCTGGCAGCCTTTGCTTCCCACCATGCTCACTGGTGCAGCGTTGGCAGTCACAGGGCATAGAGAAGAGGGAAATGAAGAGATCGGGGTGGCTGCGAAAGGAGGAGGAAGTCAAAGCTTCCTCCTTTCCCTCCTCTGCTTCTGGTCCCTCAGTTTGACCTTGTGTGTCTCAGTTCTGTTGTGTTTCTTGGTGTTTGTTTTCCCTAGAGGTTCACCTGCAAGGACAGACCTCTGCGAAGAGAATCCCTCCACCCTGTGCCAAAAAGGACTCCTGCTCTGCTAGAGATCCTGAGCAACCTCAGCTGGCAGGCCGGGCCTGCTCTCCCTGCTCTCCCTGCCATCCCCGCCATCCCTGGATCGGTGCTACCTGGGGGTGCCACGGGTGCCCCAGGGACAGGTGGCTTGGTGCTCCTTGTCCTTTCTGCTGACACTGTCAGAGTAGAAACAGGTTTTACAAGTAACTTCATGAACCAAGTAATTTCTGTCCTCTCAGCTGCATTTGCCTCACAGGATGGCAGCATTTGATGTCTCAAAAAATAAAGAATACTTTGTTGTAAGCAAAAGAAAAGTAGTGAGAATTGATGGTGGTATGAGGGAGGGTGGAAATTAGCTCAAAACCATAGAGAAGGCAAAAGTCTAAATAATCAGATGAGTGAGGAGGGTTATAGTGTACAGGTGAAGAGTCATTGAGTCACGTTTCAAGCTTGTACCATAAAATGATCTATAACTGTTTCCCAGAAGGTGATTAGTTTGCATAACTTGGAAGTTTTATGAAGGGTGTTCATTGGAACTCAATGAATAATTATTTTTTTGTGTTTCACTGGCAAATTTGGAAAGTCAAGAGGACTCATTTCAGTCAGACCAAAAGGAAAAAAATTGACTTTTTTTGTGAATTGAGACATAGAACCAGTAATAATTTGGAGGCTTCAAAACAGACATTTAATCCTAAAAGAATTAAGGCCTGATTTTGATCGTGGCTATTTAAATATTGTTGAATATTTTAAAATAGAGGGATTTTTGAAAGAAAAATAAAATAATTTAATTTGAAAAAACATTGAGAATTATTTAATTTGAAATTCTAATTTTTTTTCCTTGATATTAAAGAATATGATTGTACTGGCCAAGATCCTGAAGTGTATTATTATCTCCTGTCCTAAACTTTTGGCTGCAGAAGTTTATTTCAAAAACAAAAGCCCCATTCCAAGGCTTAACAGTATATCAGGCAAAACCAAATTTCTCAAGACTCCAGAGCACGCAGCTCCATGTGTCTCCAGCTCCTCAGTGGCCCAGGGACTTTAACAAAACATTAATCAGTCACTGCCAAGTCACAGACAGAAATTATAGCTGCATCCTCTCCAGAGCCTGCATTTGCTAACTCAGTGCATTACAACTTAGTACACAATCTACCATTAAATAGCTTGCAAATTAAATTACTCTGTTTCAGGATGCAGTATTAAAAGAGCAAGAGGAAAAGTGCTCTTACAGAGCATTTGTAGTTCAACCCCTTCAAGGCAGGAATGGGCAGTGCTGTAGTTCAGTAGCTGAAGGAATGGTAATAAAGGGAGACTGAGTCCTGCTTAACCCGTCGAGCCCAAAGCCCTCGGTACAAAGATACCAGGTATTTTCACTGAATCTTGACCCCTGGCAAGAATCCAACACAGGCTGATACATGAGGCACGGAGTATTACAGCAACACCCCTCAGAAGGCTGTGGCAGCAAAATTTGTTGATGTGCTTAGGTCCTTAGAGTAATGAGAACCAGGAGTCTGCTTTCCTCTACTTCTTCTAAAACACATCAGTTAGTTGCTGACATTTGAAACTCAAAAAAAGTGGGTTAATACAATGGCCATTTAAATGAGCGAACATAGCAAAACACCTTAGGAAGTGAAACTTTCTCAAGAAAGCTTTGCTTAACTGCAGTTGCTCTTGCTGAAAAAGGTTCCCTTCATCTTTTTCTCATTTCCCCCATTATTGATTCCAGATAGAAAAAAGAAAAAATGTATTTTGCCAGTATGTAAGACACTGCTGGGTCTTTTTTTTTGCAAAAGAGCTAATGATTTAAAAAAGAAAAATATTGCTGGGGACTTAAAAAAGTTTTATGAAAATAGATACATGCGTTTTCTAAAAATCATTTCTTCAAAATTGTAAAATTCAAAACATTTCTTCCTCTTTTGCTTAGAGTTTGCTTTTTATTGGACCCCATCCAACACATTTGTTTTCTTTGTATGTACCAGATATAATCTCACTGATATCAAAAAGAAGAATTCTCCAAGTGGAGTGTTACCCACAAGCCCATCCTCCTTTTTATATACCCTCTTACTGATTTTGCGGCCTTTTTTCGTAATCTCTTTCCCCTCTAGGAATACATTTGCAAACTTCCTTGATTCTCCCCTTCATCCCTAGTACACAGGCCAACAAAACTGTTTTCTGTCATACTTTCTAGTATGTTATCCCTGTGGCCAAAACATTAAGAATTCTTTTGGAGGATGGATTTGAATTTTAAAATGTAGTTTTTCCTAGCTGGGTTTTCAGGTGTGATAGCGGGAGGAACCAGCTAGAGCTGTGAAGAAGCACTTGAGTTGAATGCTCACTGCAATCAGAGGCTTTATAGCAGGCATTAATCAGTGCTCAACTTAAATAACCAGGAGAGCAAGCTGGCCACACACGTTCAAGCTAATATCCTAAGAGTTGCTATGATGTGACTGTCTGAGAATATGAGAAAGATAAAGCTTGTAGGGAGCACTAATGTCTGTCAGCAAAGAGGTGGAGTAAGAAGGAGCTTCTGAGCAGAGCTTCTGAGTAGAGGCTTGTCAGCTATTTCAAACTTCACTTTGGCTAATGAAAGACTTCAGCCTCCCCTTGCACATCTGGTCTTTCAGACATTTCAGGGGTTTGTTTTCATACTTAGCCCTGGTAGGCACTTGGGGAAAGGGCAATTGCTAGGTCCTAGAAATATGGTTTCAAATATTTCATAAACTAGGGAAGACAAAGGGAGTTTGAGTTATCACTAATCCAAGTGATAACTTGGATTAGTACATGAGATCAGATTCTGTGCTGAAGAGTGGGGTGAACAACAAATCCTGCAGCTAATACATTTTGGAAGGTATAGGACCTGCTTTTAGTTTGCTGACTCACCTGATGCCAGCCATAAAGCCACTGCTTGGCTATAGTATCCCATTTGCAGGGACGTCTGCCTTATGGAGTGACAATTTTTTTGCAACTGCTATACTTCAAAACTAGAAAGATTCTTGCAAAGTCTGGGACTTATTCTACAATCTTCTGATAGAAATCCTGTATCTTTGTTTTCCAGAGCCCCTATGATTTAATAACTATTCTAATGGCAACTCACAATCCTTGCATACATCACTGTAAACTTTCAGTAACATGTGGTGGCATGGACCAAAGGCAAACAGATTGAACATTAAAGCTCCTTACATCAGCACATCAACCCTACAGATCTTAGACATAATTCCCAGGAATACATTCTCATACAAGCCCTGAATAAACAATCTGTGATAAAGCCACTATTCATTCTATGCTTTTTGTAAATAAAACTGCAAGGAAAGAGGCAAGGAGAAGTTGTCTGAAACAGAAAGGCAAGGCAAGGTTTACAGCAAGGAGGGATTCTGAAGTGGTTCCCATCCCTCAGTGCTGTGTTTCCACAACACCTTGCTCTGTCATGCAAAATTTAAAGAGCATTATTGATAGGAATGGAGGTGGTGCATTATCTGGTCTTCACTAAAATGTTTTTTCACTCATAAGAGGCTTCTGGGCAGGTTTTTGTCTGGGAATATATTTCACTCAGCCTAGCAGTGACATCTGAAAGCTAAAAAGCTACACATACCCTTCACTGATCCAGCCACTCCTATTTCTGCCTAAACATCCTTTCCCGCCTTGGTATTCCCATTTCCCTATCTCCATCTCACCACAAGCCCTCTGAGATTTCCACGCAGAAGCTGTTTCCCTAAGATGTCCAAGGCTTGTGGCCTGTGTTCCCAAACTTCGTGTGCCCCTGGGAAGAGATGCATCCTGTGGTGTAGTTCTGAGATCTAGTCCCTGCAAAGGCAAATCAGACGAAATGTGGATGTGGGTGAATGTGACCAAACAAGAAGCCTTAGCTCATGATTCCCATTCACCTCAGCTGCTGAAACAATCTCTGCTGGCCTTGACAAACATGGGCTCACTGCTGCGTATTCCAAATGTTAGTGTATATGTGTCAGCTTGAACACCTCGTCATTCTCTTTGTGCCTGTCCAGTGACTTCTGCTTTCTGCTACATTACTGACTTCTCCCTTAACCTTATTTAATTTAATTTACTTTCATTTTCTAGCCCATCCCATCCCAACTATCAGCTCACATCCACTCTTCAGAAATGGCCTCCAGACTTTGGCAAACGAAGCTGATCTTCATTACTCGCTTGTCATTAATTCAAAGAAGTACTTTAGAATCTGCTCCATGCCCTTCCTTGGATGAACTTCACACTGTGAGCTTAGGAAAATGCCTTTCTTTGTCAGGTCTCCTGTCTTTCAAACATTTGGATTCTACGTATGTCTACTGAGCTGGAGCACTATCTCCTTTATGTAAACTTCATCGAGTCCTTTGCTTTATAAAGGTTTAATTCTAGGTTTTCCAGGAGTCCTGCTTTGATCTTAATAGTTTGAAATACNTTACATCAGGGACTTCATTAGCCCTGTGTAAACTGGAAGTAGGCCCCTAATTATGCTCCTCATCTGTACCCTTTAAAAATATTTCTTACCTATCTCATTTTTGATTAGAATGTCATTTCTCACATGTTTTCAGCAAAACTTTATGATTTATTTTTGCCTCCCTCACTAAATTCAAACTGCTGCACTTTCAGAGCTAGAGACTCAGAAATGTCTATCTTTTGCTGTTTTTCCTTTTTGCAATGCTTTAAGAAATAAAGGAAAGTGGAAGTAAAACATTTCTCCAGAATTTCTCCAGTTGTGGGGTACACTTAACAGCTTAATTTTAGTCTTGGGGGGTTCTTTTGGTTCCTCTTTGCTTATTCATGAAAATAGACTAGCTTTCAATGTTTGCTTTGGGGTGAAGATATCTGCTTCATTCTGTGCTCAATCCCAAGCGATTCATCTAGAAACAATAAATATGTGGAGCTCTGCTTTGGAAAACTCCTTCCAGTAAAGGAAAGTCATTAAACATCTGCCAAGACATTTATGGTCGCTGTTAAAATTTGTCCTAAAATCTTTCCCTTGCCACAACGCCCTACAGGAAACTGGAGAAGAATAAGGAAGTCAGTGTGTGAAGACCTTTTGCCTGTGTTGTTTCTAAGCCTTGTGTCTCTGTTTCCTCTTACTTCTGTCTGTATCTCTTTCCATACATCTCAGATCTTACATTTTGACTGTAAGCTGCATGGGAATGGAGTGGGGGCAATACATTCACACAGGCCTGGTTGCTACTGGGACATAGATGGCTTATGACAAATAACATGTAGCAAAGCCAGCCAGGTAAGGGCTAGAATGCAGACACTCTAAGGCTAACTGAGAAAAAATGGTAGCATGAAAAGTTGAGAAGAAATTTGCCCTCTGTGTTAGATAATTATAGATGCTGTGCAGATCAGGAAAGCTTGGATATAATTAACTTTACACTAGGGGAAACATAGCCTAGCTTCCAGCAAAGTAATACCAACTATTGTATCACAAAGAAAAAGCACACTCACACATCCACCCCCATCTCAAATCTTTTTGGACAACCTGCTGGTCGTCAGAAGCGCACAAGAAGACCAACCCTGTGTGCCCTAAGAAGTAGTGGAAAGACAATTCCTCAGCTAGTGCTGTCCTCACCTCTTCTGAGGCTGGATTGAGGGCACAAGGCTTAGGACTGGAGAGCAGCATTTACAAAACCAGGTTAGAAGCTGAGAAAGAGGCAATAATTCTGAGAGACTTAAAAATCAGTAGTTTTGTGATGTGAATTGTGGTTCCTTCAGGAACTAAGCCTGATCCACCAAACTTGGTTATATCTAGACCTTTACTTACACTAACCAGGTTTTAGTCCTTTAATGGTAATGAAACGGTATTCTTCCAGTCACTCTGTTATTTCCTTTTCTCTTTACCTCTTGTTTTGTACAAAAGATTTTTTCTTCAGCCATACCACTTAAGAGGTCTGGATTTTTTTTCAAATGACAATGCATTTCAAAACCCCAATAGGTTTGTGGCAAACTAACATGGTAAAAACGTGAACTGTTGAACATAATAAGACATGATCTCACATTTTGAGTTTAGCAAAATATCCTGAAACCAGATACTTATGCAAATTATAAGAATTTCTTCTCCCCATTACATCTCAAGCAATTTACCAAGCAAGTTCCTGTCATAGAAGAAAAAAAACCACGGGCAGCATGAGACAGGCTTAAAAGTGTGAAAATACTTTTGTGAATAATAACATTTTGCAATGGGAATTCTGACAGAGCATCAGCAGGAAGGTTTGCCCTAACAAGTGTTAATGAATTAAAGCAAATCACTAGAATGCAAGCGACTAACCCAAAATGAGAAAGAAACTTATATCATAAAACCTAGTTATTTAACTTCCTAGCAATCTGAGTAATCACAGTAGTGTAGTCCAGTGTAAAACTGCATGGGCCTCCCTCAGCTAAGTTCAAAGAGGTTGTGAAGCCCAAACCACTCCTAAGCTGAACCCTTTGTTTAAGGCTCTGCAGTTTAGCACTGCAAGGCCCTCAGTCCTCTCCCCTGCTCTGACACTTTGCTGTTGGTAGCATTTGCAAAGTATAAAGGTTTCCTGTGACATGGGAATTAATATCACCCCTAAGAACAAAGAGCACTATAGTCTAAGTATGTGCATTAAAGGAAAGAAGAATATAATATCGATCTTTTGGAGCACAAACCACAAGCTTTTAGAAACAGCCCGAGGAATAACCTCACTTAAAGACCTGAATCCAAAAGTCAAAATTAGGGCTCTTCTTTCAGCCATTCCCTTGCCCGGCCACTAGGCCATGTGTAAGGTTGCATTGATAGGAGAAGGTGAAAGATGAAGAGTTCCCAAGATAAAACAGTCAGGGCAGGAAGATACCAGGCTACACAGACAAGAAGGTGCAGTAACTAGGTAAGGTAGGTCCTGTGGCTGTAGCTCACAAAGCATGGCCTGTATTTTTCATATGATATATCCAGGGAAGGTGGGGCAAGCAGAAGTCCAGAGACTCTTGACCAGCTGAAGAGTAGTTAGATAAGGGACATAGAGGAGAGAAAAGTTGTCCCCAGCAATTCTTGTGGATTTTATTTTAGTAGGGAACTCACTCTGTTACCAATACCTTGTTCCATGCTATAACTGAGCTGGGAAGGATCTGAGCAGTGAAAGTGAGATCTTATTTGGAACAAGATCTCTTTTACTCCATGATCTATCTGCTATGTGCATACATTAACTCAAGATCCAAAGTCTGATTAGGAAGGGTAGAAGGCACCACGGCAAGGTAATCTCTATCCATTGGAAGGGATAACCCAAGGCAGCCCGGGCTCACTTCAGGCTGCCCTATCTGCTAAGACAGAGACGGCTTCAAGAGACTCCACAGGGAGACAAGTTGTGCTTTACTTGGAAGAGTAATTATCATAACAAAAGGCTTTTACGGAGGAACAAGGGTAAAAAGGAAAAAGTCGTGGATCTGAGAAGGCACCCTGAGAACAAAACAGCCAGGAAACAAGATGAGTGTCACTGGAAACAAAGCTTGCTAGAGCAGTCTCAAACAGGAGAGAGAGGAGTGCCAGAGCACTGCCTCTCACCCCGGCAGTGCAAGATCCTGTGGATATGTGTGGCATGAGCACTGAGTTTTACATGGCAATGCTTTGCCAGTGTTTAGTGGCTAATTGCACCGTCAATTTGCAGTCTCAATCAATTATCAGGAGATGACACTATAGTTGATGAAGCTCAAATGCATCATTTGTTTAACTGCATGCAAAACCCAAGCCCAAAAGATACAAAGGACAGATAATTTAGTTACTACTCTGGATATGAAAATGTCGGGCATAACCTGGTAATTTCATGCCATAAATCTCACTGATATTCTGGTACATGATGTTGCAATAGCATTTAATACTATATTTAATATTAAAATTGATTTAAGCTTGTCTAACCAGTAATACAGTATGTGCCTGTCTCATTATTAGGGTGCAGTTTTTCATTTTCCCATAGCAGTATTTGTATTTATCATCGGTTCTGTTTTGAATGCTGGTTAAGATTAAAATGACTATGAATCTGTCATTACAAACAAATATTGCATAACCTAGGTATGGAAGCAGTAAACTTATTTATATCCTTAGGTATTTATGTGATTTCAAGACGAAGTATTTATCCTGAATCTTTGGATTGGGCGAGCTGGTGTTCAAGAACTAATGCTGCTAGTTTTTCTAGGTCACAGTGCAAAAGCAGGTCTTTGCAATCTACTAGATCTACATATATAAATGATGAAGCACCTTCTAAAGGAACTTCTCAAAGTGCGGGTAAAAAAAAAAGAACACCAACCTTCAGGATAACTGAAGTGAACCTTCATTTTTATGGAATTCTTTAGGCAATGATTCATGGATATGACAGCCTATCACATAAAAAAGCTAAACAATTTTCAGAGCTTACATGACTTTTAAAAGGCCAATGAGCAAAAACTGTTTCACCGAGATCTGAAATGATGCAGGTGCTCTAAGCAGAGATAGCAATAATCAAAGCTCCTGCAGTGTTCTTCATCTGTTGATGTCAAGGTAGTTAGGCAGTAAAGTCTGGAGGTACCAAAGTTCTGTACAGATGTGGAAGTCATTAGTTATAAACCTAGATCATTTTTTCTTGGAAACAGGAAAGCTTAGAGAGGCTGGGTTATGATTCAAGTCACATTGCTGATACAAAAAGATGAAGTAATTGCAAGTGTAATCAGTATTTTGAAGGGGGTAGCAATTTTTAAACATCAAAAGCACTAACATTAAAGCAAGCAAAGAAATTAGGGGTGGAGGCAAGTGCTCCATAAAAAAGCTAGCTTGTAGTGATCCACTGTGCCACATTAGGCAGAAGTACAGTTCTCTGCATGTTGTCCTGGTAGGAAATGCCTGGTGATTGCTAAAATATTAAGTGCTATGATTCTGCAAGCTGGCACCACCAAAAGGCCTGAACTGCTCTAATGATGATTACCTTTCCTCCCACAATTTTAGAGCAGAATGGACGGCAGTTTCAGATTGAATATATGTTTTCCATCTGCTGAATAGTTGTTTTTGTTCATACTGTGGTTACTGTGCACGTACAATCAAACCCACTACTTCCTTACTTGTAAAACCAAAACAAAGTTTCATAGTACTTTCAGGTACAGCATCTGGGATCAAAGCTATATATACACACTGGCACTGTGTGGGTTCAAACATTTCGAAGATTCAGTGTCCTGAAAGGTGTCACCTCTTTTCCACTCCTGAGAGTTCCAGTTTGTCTTAAAGTCTGAAGGCATCAGACACCTTCAGCCCCTTCAGCATCTGTCCCAGCACAGGAATGCTCTCAATATTGGTCACCGTGGGCTTTCTCTGCACAGCCACTGCCATTGCTGAAGGTGGGTAGATGAAGGAGTCAAGGTATCTGGGGGTGTCAACTTGTTTTCAGTTTCATGTCCTTGCAGGAGACAGACTTGGTACAACAGGGAGAGGAAGGTGACACAGGACTGATGGGAGTGAAGTCTTGGGACACTGCAAGGTGTCTGGAAAACCAGACACAGACTTTAGAGCAGAACTACCTGTAGGGACACTGGGCAACATTCAGAGTAGCTCAAGAAGGAAGAAAGATCTTGAAAAACTAGGCCTTGAAAGTGAAGTTGTAAGAGCTGATAACATGGGTACAGAGGTTTGAATGGATGGAGAAATTCTACTCTTCATCCGGAATTCTTGCAGTGCAGAACGGAAGAAGATAAGCCCTGCCCCAAAATGGACTGATATAAAATGAGATTGAAAAAATAATACTGAGTCTTCACACCTTACCAGAGCAAAAGACAGTGCCTTCCCATCATGTGTCAGTATAGAATATAGAAGTTGCAAAAAGCTGTCAGTGGGGTTGGACATGGCACAGTAATTTCCCCTTAAGATTTTTTTTTGCAGTCTGTTTATCAGGCTTTGCTGTATGCTGCTACATTGGCTTGGGGTATATATTGTTGCTCTACTGTGGCTTGGGAGTAGCTAGTTAAAAATAAGGAGAAAAAAGATCAGAAACAAAAATATGCAAACAGATTTTCTATTCTGTTTTACCGTTACCTTAATAGTTCAGTTCCATGTTCCATACAGGATGTCAGCTTTTTTGTTCCTAAATGTAAACAAGTTTGTTTCTACCAGGCAGAAATTGTGGTTTAAAAGCTTGATTTTAAATTTCAGATTTCAGTCTT
Source organism: Mohoua ochrocephala (assembly GCA_013398855.1). NCBI lineage: Eukaryota > Metazoa > Chordata > Aves > Passeriformes > Acanthizidae > Mohoua > Mohoua ochrocephala. Next base: position 305,071 of record VZTA01002276.1, on the reverse strand, counting down.
ACCATCTGTAGTCTATTTTTTTTTGTTGTTTCTTATGTATATTAAAAAGTTTGTGTTGAGGGAAACTGAAGCAGGCAGGTCATTCATTGCTCGGCTAAGTGGGCCAAATAGCCTACTATTTAAGTGACAAGTAATTGCTGAGATTTATAATATCATTTTTAGTAATCAAATAATTTCTTGTGCTTTTAAAAGAATATTAATGCAGTGCTAATGTGAATTGTGGTCTTGGAATCCTTTATTTGAAAGCAGCATTTCTAGGAATCCCCCGTGGATAATAGGAGGTGGCAGGACTCCCTTCCTACTGTGCAGGTTTGAAGTAAATGACTTGGGATCCTTTCTGGACAGTTCACTTACCATCATGCTCTTTACTTCCTTACAGTAATGGAAGTGACTCAGCCAGCAATGGTGCTGGCCAACAGGCAAGGAGTTGCCAGCTTGGTGTGTAAATACAAGAACATCGGGAATGCAAAGGAAATTCGAGTGACTTTGCTTAAACAGACTGGTGACCAGTTCACAGAAATTTGTGCTTCGTCGTACACCACGGAGTTTAAAACGTTCTTTGTGGAAGAGGTCATTCAGTGCCATGTTACCCCTGGCCAAAACAATGTGACCCTCACCCTGGCTGGCCTGCAAGCGAATGACACCGGGCTTTACGTTTGCAAGATGGAGCGGATGTACCCCCCACCCTATTTTATGAACAAGGGAAATGGGACACATCTCTATGTCATTGGTAAGCCAAGCAGGTTTACAGTACTGTGATATTTCCAAGTTAAGGGAGTTGCTATTACGTCTCAAAGGTCTTCAGAGTTCTGTTTGTAAGAAGTGAGGGCGAATACTGGCTTGAGCACTGAAAATCTTGATTAGCTCTTATTTCTTTCAGGTCTCCCTGCACACAGCCAAAGCAAGCATAGTCATAGCCATGCAATGTATTTAGCAGCTTAGGGATGTTTGATAGCATAAGCAACACCATGCAGAGTACATGTATGTCTAGGCAGTTAGATACAGAAGTGCAAAACTAACAGTAAGGTGTATATGCTCTTCTACAGATAAAGACTCTTTTCACTGGAGCTTGAGTGGGCAGTCCTGGTGGTATCCTGGAATAGCAGATGCTAGAGAGAAGCAGTGTAGAGGCTGATTTACTGACTCTAGGGCCATCCCTATGGGGCTCATGTGTGACATGACTTGTGTGATATCATCTGTTTTAGATCCAGAACCTTGTCCAGACACTGCCATGTATCTCTGGGTATTAGGAGCTACTGCCTCAGGATTTTTTCTTTACAGTATCATCATCTCAGCCGTTCTTGCAGGCAAAGCGGTAAGTCCCATCAACTCAGCCCCCTTCTGCTAATAATACCCCTTTGTGTGATGAGGACAAGGAGCAAGAAACGAGAACAGGGAAGAACACTGAGAACAAACCCAGTGGGATGCTCCATTTTACTAGTGCAATGTTATTACAATAATGCAAAATAAGAACTTGCTGGAGCTGCCACTTATATTTGTTTATGGCTCATTTGTGCTGCCAGTGTAATAGAAAGCAGTCAGCTTCCACCAGCGGGACTGAGCCTTGGCTTAGGTCTGGATGCTTCAAACCAGGCAAAGTCCTGGATGTTTCTGGGATTGAAGGCAACAGTCTTCATGTGTACTCTGATTTCACAAATGATTCACACAAAATCCCAGGATTTGGTTTTTCCTTTTCTCACCATTCACCTCTGCAATGAAAATTAAAACAGGCATCTCCTTGGATGGGGGAAGTGTAACTTAAAGCATTTTTCATTTCACAGCTAGAAATGTCTGCACAAAAGCATGCAAAATGTAAGCCTGGGCTGCATTTTTCCACACTGGTCTGCAGTACTCATAGTCTGTTAGAAATGAAACTGAGCTTGAAACCAAACAATATCTCTGTCCCATATTTTTCAATCAGTCCTTGTCCCAGAAGTTAAATGAAGTTGTCTGGTGTGAACGCTCCTAGCTTTGAATCAACACTGAACTCTGAAGCAGGAGCACCTTCAGAGGGCTAAATGAATGGCAGAACTCTTTTTCTTTATATAAATAGCCCTTGTACATCCTGATCCTCCCTCAAATGGTCTCAACAGAGCTTCTATAAAGAGGCAGAGAAAGGTGTCTAGAATACATTCTACTCAGTAAAGGAAGAACATCCATCGGTTTCTCTAAAATGTGCTGGTCAACGATTGTGCTGTGATTGCTTGTTTATTTTACTTTCTTCCCATATTTTACAGATAAAGAGAAGACGATGTCTCACTACCGGAGTCTATGTGAAAATGCCTTCTGAGAAGCTAGAGAAAAAAGTGATTCCATTCCACATCACCGTTGACTGTAACAAGGAAAGAGAGAAACCATTTCCTAGCTGGGATGGAGAGTCTGCTAATTCATTTCATTTAAAGAAATAAAATTAATTGTCTTTTTAAAAAAGGTGTACAGGAAGGTGAGAGAATATTCTTTGTAACTTCTACGGTTCGGAGGAGAATAAATAGTATTTGCATTTGTATTTGAAGAGTAACCCTGTCACACAGAAATGGCTACATTAGGCCATTGACTTTTTTGAGATGTATTGTACCAATATGTAATATATATGTGTGTATAGCATTAAGAGCTATTGCTGTTGCAGTTGAGCATCTTACTGTCAAATTGCATCATGCCTACTGATCAACTGAAAACACAAACACTATTTTGACAGATGCTTGTGTGTCATTGCAAGGCTGACCCACAAGTCTGGGGGGCAGAGGTAGGAGAGCACACTAATGTACAAAGGAACGTTGCCTTTTTTTTCCTGCATTGATATTTATTGGTTCCATTTCTGGCATTAGTGCTCTGCTCTTCCACAGAGGCCTCCCCGTAGGCTGGTACTGATGACACTGCTGCTCTAGAAGCCTGATCTTAGCTCCCTTCAGTGGCATTGTGTCCCACAAGTGCCGTGATGGAGCTGACTGATGGTCTCTGAGCCAGTGCTGACAGTTTGGTTGGAGAAAAGGCTCCAGCAGGAGCCATCTTAGGCTGTGCTGGGAGAATGTTCCAGCTCTGCTGGGGCCTTGTGTTTTACAAATGCTAAATTAGCATCTATCCAAAAGGCAGAAGCATGTTGCTGTGTTTAACAAAGTCTATTTTCCATGAAAATACTGACAGTGTATAATCTTGTTTATTAGTTATGTACTATTCAATAAAAATCTTGAAGCTTTGCCCAAATTCAAGTTCATTTCTTGTTCACCTTTCTCAGAAGAAACAGGAAGTGGCTACATGTTAGAAAGCAGTGAAGACAACATGAACCTTTCCTCCCTGACCCTGTGTTTTGCCCTTCAGAGACAGCCTGTGTGCTCATGCCAACACTTCCGTTCTCAGCTCTCCTCCTCAGCTGGCCACCATTACCACCTGTCAATTCTTCTATTTGTCTAGTTACAGCTGCTGTGATGTGCTTCAGAGACACTACCAACCAAGTTCTCACTTCCAGCAGAGTTACTTACTTGCAGAAGGTAGCTGTAATGCCTTTGACAGCACCTCCTGTACATGTTTAAACAAAAAACTTGTCCTAGTTTCAAATCCTGTTTTCTTTGCACCACTCTGACACTCTCACTCACTAAATGCTAGTCAACACACAAAGCTGCTGAAGCTTAAAACAATTTCAACATTCTCAGCTACCAGCTACTAATTTGACTCTTTGCTATCAAAATTTCACCTTGCAACCCAAAACACTGGCAGCATGTGTCTCTGTTTCACAGCTGTGAATCCATCTTGGCTGCACAGCTGTGAAGCCAAACCCCAGAGCCCTTTATTCCATGCTCTTGCAGTGGCAGCAGCTCCCAGAACACCAAATCTCATAGCTCTTCTAGTCTTCTTTCCCTCTCTTGCCCATTCATCTGGCACCACTCCAACTGTGCAAAGACACATTCACATGCTCAATTTGCCAGTGTTTGCAGGTGCTAACTGCTCTCTCAGTGTTGATATACAAGTGTGCTGCATTAAGAAAAAGCAGCATCTGATGACATATCCTTTTTTTTGAAGGTGTTTTAGTATTCTGACATTAGTCTGGTATTTTTCCCTAATTTTTCACTCCCCAGTGTCTTGGGGATGAAAAATGGTAAAAGATCACATATCTGTTGTCACTGCAAAAGGACTAAACTCCTGCCCTTTCAAGTGCAGCCTGATCAGGGAAATGTGTTCCATGACTCCATGATGAAAAACGGATTTGACCCACACATCCACTTGTACAAGCTGAACAAAGCTTGCATAATTATCCAGGGCAATTTTTTCCACCACAGCAAGTATCTACATCCTGAATCCTGTGTCTGACTCCTAATCAGGAATCAATTGTTTCTTTTTCCTTTCCTTGGCAATTCCTCTATACTGGGACCAAGAACTTACTTTTCTTAAGCAATCTAAAAGCAGTTCAAGTACATTATTTTCTAAGTTTATCCCTCCTGGGTGAAGAGATGTTTTGGATCTGTATCCACAACCTCATGACATCTGGCCACAGCTGGCGGTGAATCTGTGTCACCACAGAGCCTGTGTATATTCCAATTCACCTCCATTTCTGGCCACTACGTTGACCATAACTAGGCCTTCTGCACCCACCCGGACAATTTCCTCTTGGTACACCCACATTTCCTTGAGACATTCAGCCTGTAACAACCAGTGAAGAATTCTGCCATAAATAAGCAACAGGTTACTAAAATAGCTGAATAGTGAAGGTTATGGGAGAGCAGAACAGAAATAATAATCTCACATATGGTAATAGAAATATTTTGTGTTTGCCTCCTGCACTTAAATCATTCTTGGCATGACGTTTATGAAATATCTTATTAGAAATTACTTTGCCCAAATTCTCTGTCTGCTCTGAGCTTCTTTCATCCTCAGTGGTTACTTTTTCCAACCTTCTCTTGTTTCTGCAGTGCTGAATTTTCTTTGGCTTTCCTTACCACTGTAGGAGCCTTTTCTGAGCTAAATGTTATATATGCTTTATCACTGTTTTTTCTAAGCCAAGTTACCCTTTTGAACTTTCTGGCAGGGCAGTAGGTGCACTCGAATCAGCAGATGTAGCAGTGAAGACCAAAGTGAGATTTCAGTTCAGATTTTATTGACAATTATATTCTTGTCATTTATATCTGGCACTACAGAGATAAGTGGAGCCTAAGTACCCGCAGAGATGATATTTATACCTACCTCCATATGGTCCATATAGCAGCTAGTTCTGATGAGGGCAGAGCCTAGACCTCAGGGAATTTCCATTGTCCTGTGGTGCCCTCCAGAACCTCGAGGTCTATGCTTCTCCCTGATACTTGGAGAGCATCTTTCACTATCAGCACCCCAAAAAATTTTACATATACAAGTCAAATATAGTGTTCTGTCAGATCACAGCAGTACCAAAATGAAAGGTGCGAATGCTAGGTCAGTACACATCCCAGAAAATGCAATAAAGAGGAAATCATGCCTCTTTCTGGGAGAATGTGCAAAGTAAAGGTGAAAGGATTTGGTCTCAGAACCCTGCTCATTAGAATGGGAAGTTTTAAAACACAACCAAGTATCATACCTGGACAGCCAAATTATGAGACCATACTGCTTGGTAAGGTTCAGGAAGAGTCTCTTTTGATGTGCTCTTCACCCCTTTAGGAGATGCGTCAGCCTGTTTGTGAAACAGAGAGCGTGAGTTTCCGGCTGGATGAGTGGGAATTCACAGATATACTTGTCTGCATCAAAGATGTTGGCATATGCATACAGCACTCCCAGACCCCAATATTCTACTTTCATTTTCATCCACTTCTTTATCGGAACTATTTTTCTTCCTTGTTATTCTCAATTATCAGATTCCTATCTGATACCGAAAAACACATGACAGAAGTTTCCCACACAGCTACTCTATGAGTAGGCAATAAGTAGTCTGTCATTTTAGGATTAGAGATTCCCCACTCTTTGAAGGAATATGTGAATCTGAACTCACTACTCAGTCAGGCCTTGAGGTCTGTAGGGAAAGTTCATTAATTCTGTTTTCCACAGATACTTAACAAATTAAAAAAGAAATTATCAAAGACTCCTAGGCTATGCAAGAGCAGATGTTTTTGACCTATTGCTGTCCTTCCTAACCTCCTGACTTTTGCTCAAGACTCTCTCGGGTCTAATTTCTTGTTTTCCAATAACCACTGTTTGCATTGGCCAGGTAACTCCTAACGGGTTTGATACAATTCCTGTCGTCAGTACTGACTTTGAGCTTTGCAGGTCCACAGAGCGTGAGTATGTGTGTGAGGGGCTGAGGTGAGGTTTGGAGGCAAAGTACATTGGAAGGTAAAATACAACAGGCTTCTTCCTTTCACTAGACAAAAGCTATTGCTGGGGAGTGAGTTCTGAAAAATAAACCAGAAAATGCATGATTTTGCCTGTGACAAGAACAGTCTGAACCATGACTAAAGAGCTCTATCTCTAGAAGAGGCGTAAACGGGAATCAGATGATGTATCCAAGAGTTATAACATGAAATCCAAACCAAAGAAGTCTGATGTATAGCAGATGGGTTTATGCATTACTAAAACCAATTTATTGTTGACATTTGCAAACTGCATTCTTGCTTGAACATGTAAAAATTATTTCAAGCTAGCTTCTATCACAGCTAAGCAGTGGGGCCTCTGCACATAACAGTTACTGATAAAAGATCTTATAAACTGTGCAAAGAGGGACGTGAAAAAATTGCCCCTGAAGTCAGTTTAAAAATTTTTGTTGTTTACTAGAGGGACAGAGCAAGGAAGAGTTTAGGTAAGGGACAAAACTTCACTGGGAATCATTAGTAATTGCAGCTGAAGTAACATGGCAGATGTTTCCTTGAACTAAGAGATTGTTACCTACTCAAAATTTCACTATTCTTTCCTTTCTCGACTTTTCAAATGTAATTTTCTTTCTATTTCTACAGCAAGCGGTCTTAATCCCAGTCACGTTTTTATATTGTAATGAACATTTTTTAGTGGTTATGAAGTTACAGTTGAACGAAAAGTTCTCAGTTCCTTCACTGATGGCTTTTCTTCTTCATTCTTTTCTGACTGCTGTTTTTAAAGAGTAGTACTTGAAAATGTTCAGTTTGATCTGCTTCATTCAGCAAAAAGCAAGACCTTGCTTTTAGGGAAAATGGAATTCCTCACATAATTATACGATTCCAATAGATGGTACTTTTAGATGACCACATCCCATCACAGCACAGGTGATACAACTGGGAAAACTTGAAACACTGGGTAACCTCTGGTTGGACTGTGCTGTGCTGTGGGTGGGATTTACTGACAGTCATGCTCTAGCCTGTGATGCAGCAGCTGGTGTGGAAAGCTGGAACAACCAGCAGGGTGCTCTATTCTTCCCAGACAGATCAGTGCCCGGAATGTAGGTTTTCTGCAGGAAATGACTGTTAAAGTTTGGGCCAAGATTTCCACTGACATGAAAAATATAAGACTACTGTTTTTATATAAATAAAAATATATACACTGAGCAAACACTTCACGTTTCTTTCAAACTAGAAACTCAGTAGCCAGACCTCAAAGACTCTTGCAGTTCAGTATACACAGGAAATAAACGAATACTGCTCTACATTAAATGGGTTATTGTTAACTTACTACACCTTAGTCTTGTTTTTAGAGTTTCTCCTTGGAAATTTGTAGTTTCCTTGAGCTAGTGATGAAAGGGGCCAGCAGAAGTACTGCTCACTTTTGGGCAAACTAGAAAATGTGAGGGGATCGATATGTAGTAACTTCCACAGTACTTAGTGCTGGGCACTTGCAACATCATCAATGGTAAGAAATATTTCAATATCCTTCTTCCCTGTGAAAATTCTCATTAGAAGTTGGGTCTCTGTTGGCCTTCAGCTGAACTCCAGATACCTCTTTCCATGTGCTGGTGTGTGGGGAAAGCTGAGGTGTTCGAAGTTCTGTAGAAGCTTTGATAAGACTTCTTTTCATCTTGCATGCTTTCAGAGCTGGCCTGCTAGACAGAACTGCTAGTTCTTGCTATTGTCATCTTTCTACTTTGTTTGAAGCCAAACAAATAGCTGATTGAAAATAGGCCTTCTCTTCTCCTGTGCTACAAAGGGTCTTAGGTGGTACTATGGTCTAACTGATTTGCATCATACAGATTAAAAGTGTATATGTAATGAACTAGATAAAAATTGTAAAAATACTTGGTGGTGGGGAAACAAGTACCAAAAATAATCCACATGTGAAACTGTCACAAAACGTGGTATGTTAGCAGTACTTAATCAAGATCAGAAAGCAAAACAGTTCATTTCTCTGTAAGTTATCAAATCCTTCTGGTAAGTGACACTTTGGAAACATTCAGCAGCTTCGTAACTGGCTGACTTAATGTTTTACATGCAGGAAAGATGGCTAGAACAGCAGTAATCAGCAGAATAAGTTGGTTTCGTAGTTGAGCTCTGGTGAGGTGTTAGATCGTGTGGGTAGCGTTTATAAAAGCTTTCTCACTTTTAATTCTGTAGCAAAGATGACTGTCTGCTTCACAAATTAATAATATTTTCCTTTCTCTCATAGTGCCAAACTAATTCATTATATCGTATTTTATTATATGACTATTTGTCTAGTCTTCTTTCTATAGCACTCTCTCACTAAGATGAAACATCTCTTAAACTCTTTTCCCTCTTCATCTCTCTGAAATAATATAGTATCTTTATTATAATCTTACCAATAGGTTCCAAACTCACGTTATTCCTCCTCTCTTATGTAAGCCACAGGCAGACATCTGGTGTAAAAATTCCTCACATTAATGCCATCGTTTATACTGCAATTTTCAGAAAAACTTGCATTATTGTTTATCATGTCTTTAGTTCATATTTCATGACTAAAAAAGACCAGGCTTCCATACACTTCATTAAATACAGCAATTACTTTACTGTCACTGGTCACAAGGAAGGTGAGGGTCTTTCATGGGAGTCGACAGAGATGCTTCCCTCATGCTTCAGATGCCTCAGTCAGAAATACACCTTAAGCAGTAGCTTTCTGGTTCCTGGAAGGAGGGCAATCCCTGTGCTGAGTGTGTGCATGCGTTTTCTTGGTCTGTTCTGCAATGCTGGATGCTCCATAGGAGCCGATTGCTCGTGTCTCATCCAACAAATCCATGAACTGGAAGGGGGTGCAGGCTACCTTACCCAGGGGTGGATGACTTGCAGGAGAGGGTAACAACCTGCAGAGCACTGATGGAAGTCAGGTGGCAAAAGGAAGAGGGTGGAGGAAGTGAGAGCGAGTCAGCCTCTCTGCACACAGCTTGATTGGCTCCTCCAAACATGGCACCTTTTGAAATGGCTCTCCCTCTAAAAGTTGATTTAGGTTCAGCAACATGGATGCTCTTGGTTTACTCTTCAATATGCAGAACATGAAACACTCAGCACCTAACCTGCTCTAGAGACATGAAGTACTCGAATTTAATAACCTCTTCCACTCACAGTAAAGATGTCAATATTTATTTTGACAAATTTTTGTGCATTGAAAGATTGTGGAAAAAAGGAAATTTGTTGGTATTTTTATGTCAAATAATTGGACTTCTTTGAAATAGTGTTTAATTTTAAAATTTAACTATATCAAATTTATAACAAAAACCCTCTTTTTGCCAAACATAAAATTATTTTTTCTCAACTTCCTAGTTTGTCAAAATTTCAAATTTTCAAGTTCAGGCAGTGAATTTAAAAATATTTATTCTCATAAGTGTAGTCTTTGCAGAACAGAAATTATGGATGTGAGTGTTAAACCTGTAAAGAAAAAAGATATTGAAGCTTTAATATCACAAAATCCAGATGAGGCTGAACGTAGCAAAAACTATTGTATTGATCTTTCTTTCTCACCTCACAATGAAACCAGAAGCATTCTGTGTTATTTGTGACATTTGAGTGGCTAATGAAGTCCAATTACTTCTCAATAACTAGTCAGCCTTTTTTCTTCTCATTATGCTATGGGTAGTTACCATCGTATGATTCCAAGCTCAAGTCCTTGTTATGGCAAATAGAACTTTAGATGCTGCCAGTTGGACCTATCTGGGTCTTTCTAACTTCCTTTTAACTTAATCCTTTCTTTACTTGATTTAATTGCCATGGAGGCCAGTACATGGATTAAAAACATTGGCATGTGCAGCAAACTAATCAGATTCACACTAAAATTTTGTTCTCATGGCTTTAAGCTCGTGAATAAGTCACAAAACCTTACTCATCATGCAATAGTAACAACAGGGTAAAATTTAGTGAAATATTTAGGTGTAGCAGAAAGCTGTGCCTGCAACAGAACTGCAAGAAGAGAAGCTGGATATAGCCTGTTGCATGTGAAGCAGGTAGTGTGGGAAAGTAGATTTAGGATTTAAATCTATTAAACATATACAATGAAATATAGTAATATAAAAATATGCTTATGAAATATGCATAACTCTATATTGAGTACGCCTGGAGGCTTCCCTTGCTCCCTAAACCCACACGCTATTGTTAAAAAAACTCTTGACAAAACCTGTCACTTATTCAGCAGTACATTGTCTTGACTCTATTCTGAAGTAAAACCTAAAAATTATCAGAAAATCAAAGTGTTGCCGGTTTCTGTCTAGTTGCTAGAAAATATTTCCATGTTTTGCTGAAGTGCTGCTTTCAGTCTTTTCAGCATGAAACTGATGCATTGATGATATGTGATCGCTAAGAGATACCTTGGCCCTTTTGTAATAAAAGGTTTAAAAAGAATACTCCAGCAAAATTTCAAATCAAGAGATTTTACAAGCTCTGCAGAGTCCTCTTTAGTTCCTGCCCTAATTTCTTCACTTAGGTATGTATGAGTACAAGACTGACACTTTCCAGTGGGGGTGAGTTGATGCAATTAGTCACCTTCACTTAACTAGAACTGTTCAGAAAGCTCATACAGAGCGTGCTCATCTACTGAAAAAGCCTCTGTGCATGTGTGCATGAATGCAGCAATAAAACCGTGCATGCCCAAACTTTCCTTGGGTCAAAGTAACACTTTGTGTTCAGCACCAGAGACAGGAAGGAGAAGGGCCACTTGCCCAAAGGCTGTGGTACTGCTGGGAAGTGAGACACACAGGTTGCTGGTGCCCCATCTGACACCAAAGTCAGGAGCACGCCTGGAGCACTGACTACCCTCACTGTCTGCACTTTCAGTGGAAAACTTCAAAGGCTGGCAGGCCTTCTTGATTTCTACTGATAATCTGTGAAAGATGGCAATTTTGTACTGATACAGATTGGGAAATTCTTATCTTGAAACTTTGCAAGTCTAATATCAAATGTATTGATTTTTTTTGTTTGTTGCATTAAAGTCCTTGGAGATTTCTGAAGAGGGTATGCCATTACCAACACTGTCCTGTTACAGCATGGATCAGCAGCAGATTTAGTAACGAGTACTGTGAATCTATGTCTTGCAAAAGAACTAGGAATCACTGCTTTCAATAATTTTCAGACACTTACACATCCTTTGCCCAGCAGATTTTTATGACAGAAGGAACAGGTTGGGTAAAGTTCAAAACCAATAAGCACTATTCTTTTGTATGCAAGAAAGATCTCTGATCTGAAAAATTCATCAGTAACTCTTATCAATGATTTAGGTACTGCCACCTACAAAGAATTACTATTTTGAATCTGTTTCTGGCTGGAGCTTTATCTGTGCTGCTAATAATGTGTTTAGTTTTTCTTTTCCCTTTCCAAGTCACACACATACTGCAGTCACACATCTTATTTGTACTGTTTGTAAGCAGTTCATCGTGAGGTATCATAGCTCATCTTTTCGAAACTGGCAAACTATGCAGCAGGCTGTGCCCTTGGCTCCCAACCCTGCTGCAGCCACCGTTACCTCACTGGGAATACCAAAAGACACTCGGTTCTACTGATGCCTAACAGAAGAGCACAGCAGCAGTAACTCTTTATTTCATATGTAGTAATATTATTTGCAATAATCAGGAAGAGTACAATATAAATGAATACTAATAATATAGGACCTGTTCTACAGTGTCTGAGGGCATCATTCGAGACCAGACAGAGCAGGCAGGAAAAAAAAAAGGTGGGAATGATGCTAAAAGACACAGCAGCAGCTGTCCGCTTCCCAGCAGTGCCCAAGAGCAGATGGCAGGGAAGAGTACACAACCAATGAAAGCACACTGAAACCTCCCTAAAATACTGTTCTAGCCCTCCTTCACCAGCAGCTCAGGAACTTCTAAGAGTGGTGTCTTTGTCTTCAACAGTCTCAAGGGATTTCTCTCCCATGAATTTACCCTGTCACTTTTTGAAGTCCTGTGGACTTTTGAGTTTGCATAAACAAGGATGATCAGCTGTTCTGTATTACAGAAGAAATGGAAGAACTCAAAGCAACACAAATAGCCTTGAAAAACAGCGGGTAAACCTAGATAGACCAAAGGGGATCTCTGGGGTAGTTTTCAAAGTTTGGAAAAAATGAAATGTTTCTTTTCATAGTGAAAAGCCAGTTATGTTTCCATATCAACTAGAACAACTTGTATCTGTCCGATATAAAACTAATAATAAAATCACCACTTTCTTCTCTGTAACCACTAGCACTAATCACCTACTTATGAAAACGTAACGAGAAGGAAAGATGCAAATGGCCAAATTAATTTTTTCCCCTTTAACTATTTTTCTTCTTCGAGCAAAAGAAGCACCAAAACAGTCATTCAAAAACTACAGAGCCTTCACTGATGTCACTAGAAAACACAGTGTAACCACAGAACCACAGCAACCCAATGAGAAATAGAGCGGTGTCACTGGCTTACTTCTTCTTCTTTTTTTCTTTTTTTTTTTTTTACAGCTTTTTTCTTACCTGGCAGGGAAGGGAAAAACCAATGGCTTGTGGAGGTACATGCCTAAATCAATATAGCATGAATCCATGATCTTGTAACTACAGAATCCTATATTTGTTGATTGCATGTGCAGCAAGGCACCCAGCATAAGAAGCAATACATTCGTACCCTCACCATCACGCGGAGAACACCAACAAAACAGCGCTTACAGATTTCTGGGTCACAACAAACAGCCCCTAGCATCAGGCAGAGGTGAGTCTTAAAAAGGAACTGGGATAACCAAGAGGAATGCAATCACATCCAGCAGCACCTTTGACAAGTTACACAGCAGCAGCTGAGGGCCCCTTTTGTCAAAGGGAGCCTCGTTCAGCTAAAAAACAAGCCTCATGGAGGCTGACCTCTGTGGTATGTCCTGAACACATCTTCACTGCTCATGACTTTGCAAGGGCCATACCTTGCCTCTGCTGCTGACACAGTACAGCAGGCAGACAAGGGATAAAGGATTCTAGCAACCAAACAGGGCAGGCAACAAGAAGAGATGACTTTGAACTGGAGAGAGACGGGACACATGCATGTGACTTTTCAGTGGCCACCTGAAACAACAGAATAAGCAGTTGATCTATAAACAGATCTATAGACAGAAAACCGAGATTTATCACACCATATTTTCCAGGGCTATCTGATGAGACATAGCTCCATTCCTGGCCTGGCAGCAAACCAAGGCAGCTTCCAGCCGGAAGGGGATTCCTGAGGAATTCTGAAGTTAGGTTTGGGAACAGGGCTATCGTTAGCCCCAGATGCTAATGTAACATTAATGTTTAGCAGCAGTGTCAACACAGTGAGAACAGAGAAACACCAACTTTCACCTTTTCTGACAGTCCTTTAAATTCATGAGAGTATAAATGTAAAGGCTGTACTATATGAGAATAAAAAGTAAAAAAATCAGAGCTCAAGCATCTTGCCTCAAAGATAAGTATCCAACAGCGGGTGCTTAGAGAAGAATGTAACATGAGGAAAAACATATGGTAATGCTATCCTGAAAGACTCTCATAACCTACAAAAATTTTCAGGTTGAGGGCTTGTCTGGTTCTGATGAGGAGACAGAAAATCCAGGATTCTGTAGTATCTATAGGAACAGTATGGACACCTCTATTCCCCCAGCTTCACTGTGCTGCAGCAGGCTCCAGCAGGCTGCTTGACTTCTCCTCTGGATATGGGTGTGCTTTGCTCCTGCTTTGTTCAGTCAGGATCACATGAGGCTACAGGAAGCAGCAGTGTGGTGAGGACAACAAAAGCCCCCCAAGCAAACATTCACTTTTAATGACCAGTAACCACAGGGCAGAGATCAAAGAGACCCAGCGTGTAAAGCTTATTCTTTTCAGTCAGTCATGGGCAAGCAGGGAACTGCTCGTTGCTGTACACGGTGTATACATCTGCCCGGACCAACTTAACAGTAGCTGGGAACAGCTTAGACTGAGCAGAGCTTACTGAGGTTTTATTCTGAGCACAAGGGTGGATTAGCTACTGGGGAGCTTGCCTGAATGTAACTAGATACTGCCTGCGTTCAGGCTGACACTGTGATCCCGTTAGAGCTGGTTTGGATAGTTCACCCTAAACTGTATTGGGAGTGCCCTAGAGACACAGGGCACCTAATCAAGACGTGAACCTGGCAGCTGCAGAGCTTGTTCTTTTTGTCCCCCTGCTGTGTTTCCCAGGAGCAGAGAGGTGCATGGCAGCTGGGAACTTCAGTGAGGAAATCTGGAGTCTTTACATGACAAAGACCAATTCACCAGAATATCCTATGGTGATCTGCAATGTGATCACTGTGGTTAAAGTCATGTTTTAGAGCAGTCATTTCAATCACATGTTCTCTAGAGAATACAGATATCTGATTTCTATTTTTTTGCTCGTTGTCACTCTAATTATTACTGCAAATTCTTTTTTGTGTAGTGACAGCATCCAAGCTAGCTGCAAGAAGTGTGCCTAGACCATTCCCTTACAGTGAGATCTCGAAGCACACCCTAGTCTTTGAGGCTCTGCTTCACTGGGTTAAAAGTACTCTGGGACAAATAGCAAACACATCAGAAAGGTTTATAGTTGGCTCGCATCCTCTTGCAGGAGAGAATTTGCTCCCGGGTTTAAAGTTGGTTAACTTAGTTACTCTGAGCGGCAGCAAACTCTGCTGAGTTCTGTCTGGCCTCGGGGGAGTTCCTCCTTCACTCCTCGCTATAGCACCTCCGTGACCGCATCAGCCACACACGTGTAGTGGTTCCCTGAGAAGTGACTTCTATTTTAACTCCATTACCTCTCGGTCTTTCCCGGCCTGCCGTAAGGATTGTTTTTACAGCTTGTTCTTTCTCATCAAATTAGCAAGAACAGATGAACAATGTTCAAATACCTACAAAAAAGACCAACCCCCCTTCTCAGCTATGACACTTTCAAAGCCTCCTGAGCCCTGAGAAACCTGCTCTGTCCCTCCAAGCGCAGGCATTGGCGACACTGACATTGCACTGCTCTCTGCTGTGCGGTTTCAGAATTTCTTTCTGATGAAAAAAAAAAACCAACCAAAGCCCTTTAAACATAAAGCCAAGTGCACGTGAAGAGGCTCGTGTGGGATTCTAGGAAACCACAGAAAGCAGTCGTACCTTCGTGAGGGCCGAAGTGGGGCCGTGCAGGGTGACCCTGAAGGGCTGCGCTGCAAGCCAGGAG
>VZTA01002276.1:181242-289312 GCA_013398855.1 Mohoua ochrocephala | reverse complement strand
CGCCCCCGCGCGGCCGCAGAGCCGCAGAGCCGCCCGCGGCCGGGGGCACGGGGCTCGCCGGGTTCCGAGGGCTCCGCTGCAGAGCCGGGGTGCGCGCTCACCCGGGGGTACAGGGCTTTCGGCCACGGGTCAGAAATGCTGCTCCCCCCGTTTCACAGCGTCCAGGTGAGCTCAGCCTGAAAGGCAGCTCTTGGAAACCTCTCCTGCAGAAGGGGAAACAAATCCCTCACCAGTCCCTTGCGGCAGGAGCCCGGGGCTGACACAGCACTGCAGGGTATCCAGCTTTGGTTGTCTTTGCTCTGGCACCCATCAGAGGAGCGCGGCTGGACGGAGCGAGGGATCTCACCTTTGCAGGTGGGAGTACTGCCTTCCATAGCCTGGGCCTGCGTGTACAAAGCACTTTGTTCCCAAGGCAGTAACTCGTGAGATTCTGAATGACGGACACAAAATAGAGGAGACTTAGTTGCATATTTATGATTTCATTGTTTTTACTCCTCCAAATCCACCAAGGCCTGAGCTGTCTAAGCCTAGCTCCAGTTAAACACTAACAACAATAGTGAAGCCTGGCTTGGAGACACTTGAGAGACGGGGTTTCCAAACGCAGTTTAAGTCAGCTGTGAAGAGCATGTGTGTGTCCTCAGCCACTTCAGTGTTTCTGGAAGTCCAAGACAGGGTTGTGCTGCTTCACCTGTCCTTGCAATTTTCAGCATAACTTTTCATTTATCTCTTATCTGCAAGAATGCATCACAGTTTTGGTGACTGTTTCTGTTGGAGAAAGTTTCTCTTGGTTACACTGTCAAGGCAGTGGTAGCAAGAGTTTACCTTTAAAAAGCAATCACAACAATGATGAGAGAAAAACCACACCACAAACCCCAAGCATCACCACAGAATGGGGCTCTTTCCATCCTAACTCCTCAAAGGCAGCTGACCAGATAACCACATAATAGGAGTCCCCACCCTACTGCAAACTTTGAAAGAGTTGGGGTGTGAAAATTTTACAAAACGTGTATAATTTGTCACTGTCACACCTAGAATAACTTCCATGGTCACCCAGCTCATCTGCATGTATCTGTCACGCACTGCTCCCCCTAGTGCCAGACAGTGACAGTCTGGGTCTCCAGGTTTGCCCCTCACTTGGGTTTTACATACTTGCCATCCGTTCTGAAAGACCTCCTTTCCAAACCTAGATGTGAGGGACTGTAACAAAGTCCCACACAGCAGCGTGTTGGCCATAGGGAACTGCAGTGGCTTCAGAAGATACACTCCTCCTCCTGGAACACTGCCCATGAACACAGGCTATCTACAACCCTTGTATTTTCCTAAGTACTTCCTGCCCACTCAGGCATATGCCAATGAAAAGGACTGCTCACAGTCCTCTTCCCAGTACAACTTGAAGGGCAGGAACATGGTCATTACCTTTGTTGTTGGTGTTGTTGAAGACAGTAAAGCTTCCCCAGCCAGCCTGTAGGTCTGCAGTCCGCAGCACCAGCGCATGCACGTGAGCTCCACTGGGCCCTTTCTGTCTACACCCCACATCCTGAAGAAGTGCTCGGTACCTCTTTTAGGTAACTGTGCTGCAGGAGGGACAGGGCTGGATACACAGAGGCAGAGCAGTTCCTGAGGTCAGATGGAGACAGTCTTTTCCTGTGTGGCTCTCAGTTGCCTTGAGTCAGCCAGTCCAAAACCAAAATCCATTAGTCCCAGGATCTGAAGCAGCATTTAGAATCATAGAACAGTTTGGGTTGGAAGGGGCCTTTAAACACCATCTAGTCCAGCACCCCAGCAGTAAGCAGGCACATTTTCAACTAGGTCAGGTTTTTTCCAGGGATGGGGCATCTACTGCCTCTCTGGGCAACCTGTTTAGACTTGACTGAATTTCCCACTTAGCACCTGTTGACTGAATTTATAGGTCAATGCCCTTGCAAGCCTTAGAACTGGGCTAAACTCCTTAACATACTTTTTTTTTTTCTTCTTTTAGGAAACTCAATGACAATTAAATAATCTCAAGCATCATCCGAAGAAAAACAAAACAAACCCCAAAAAGAAGTGATTAATGGGGTAATTGAGCTTGTATCAAGAAGCAAAGCCGCACACAATCCCACCCCAAAGGGGACTGTCTTATTAGATCATTGATGGAGGGAATGTTACAGCATGCCCACAGGCCTGGGGGAGAGATCAGACCAATAGAGCAGCAAAGGAGGCATCAGAACAAATGAGGGAGCACATGAGCTGTGTTTCGGCTGAGATCTCTACATCCTGAATGACTGCAGCTTGTTTACACACCTAATGGGGAGTGGTGCAGATGGGAAGAGGGATTTAAAGCCATCACAGAACTTTAAAAATAGCACAGTGAAAGTCATTGTTCCCCTTCTCAATTAGGAGGACAGGAAAGGGAAACGCATGACTGTAGAGGCTTTCTGCTCCAGCCCTGAGGGAATGACCCAGAGTCATGAGAATATAGGCCAGATATTGAAGCAAAGAATGAGAAGCAGCAGGAGACAATGGAATATAATTTGTGTGGATAGACTCTAGCAGTCTCTGCAGGAAGAATCTCAAAACATTCTACGGAGAGAATATTTTATATTGCTGTGGGCAACTGCTCATCCATGAGGAGAAGAGGAAAACTGCTGGTGAGATGGAATAAGAGCCTTCATTCCACCTTGGTTTCACAGTGGACCGTGCGGTATCATTTCGCTAACATGGATATTGTTTTGAATGATAACAGTAAGTATGTGATTAAACAGAGCAAAGAAAAATATACATCATACACACAGGGAAAATCTTTGCTGTGTCCTTGGGGAAACTGCAGAAGTGTTGTTTCCCAAGTTACTTAGAGTTAGAAGGGAGAAGCACTGAAGACTGTGTAGTAGAGAAGAGAACACTGGTGCATAGTCCGAGGGATGAGCAAGCCCATTTCTCTTTGGAACTGGATGTATCACTGAATGCATTTTTAAAGGCACGGAAATTCACATAAGGATTTTCCAGTTTGTAAACAGTCAGAAGCAAGATGATAGAAAAAAAAGGAGATGATCACTGAAGGGTAGCATTCGGAGTAGAACTTGAAGAAAGAATAGGGCATGGGGTGAAGGAGAAGCTACATTCAAGACAGGAGTTACTGCACATGGCGAAGGGAAGCTACTGCTTGAGGAGCAGGGTAGTCAGGGACTGGGAGAGTCAGGCTGGAGGAGGAAAGCAGTCAGCTCTGAGAGGCGTATGTGGATGGGACAGTGACAATCAAGACACAGAGAAGAGAAATGAGTGAGGATGGAAACAGGAAACACGTGTTTGTGAGCAAAAATAGGTACAGTTGTGGGAAGCCTGTGGAAACAGACTATTTGTTCCAGGTGTTTAACCGTAACCAACCGTAGTATTTAGAAGAAACACTGCTAAATTGCAGTAACAATATCTTTGTGAAGTAGGTAAGTGCTGTCAGGGGAGCAAGGCAAAGACGTAAAGGTTGAAAGGCAGCGGAGGAGTCTCTGTTGGTGTGGGAGTAGAAGGTGAGCATCCCTCACGCTGAGTGCAGAGCTAGACTTTGTGTCTCTTCACTTGTGAGGATACACTTTGAGTGCCCCAGGCTCTGCCGGCTCATCATCGAATACACCTGAAATGACTGTTTAGATCAAGCTTCAGAGTGCTGCCAGATGTACCCCAAAGTGTTTTCTGGGGTTGACCCTTTTGAAATAAAGGGATCAGTGTATTCTAGCCATCCCACGTGCCAGGAAGCAGAAAAGGAGAAGGCGTAATTGTAGACTTGAAGCTATAATTATAGTAAAGAGAGAGGACATACACAAACTGGACAGTGAGACTTTCTTCAATTGTTGTAGTGAGATGTGTACCAGCCAAGCTGTGCTGGTAGCTATTCTTCCCCCAAAAAGTGAAATAGATGTGTATTAATCATCTCTGCATTGGTGTAACTGATACAGTCACAGGGAGGGAGGGAAGGAATAAGTTGCTCCAAAATAACTATATTGGTTTAAAAAAACCTCCTTCTCTAACAAAATTACTTTCCTAACAAAATGTTTAAATTTTTAAGAAAGACAACAAATTTCAGAACCCCAACAATACTGACTTATTGTAAAGCTTATTTTCATAAAAAAATAGCTAAAACTTTGCACATGGAGTATATTCCCTACACCTTTATTGGCCTTCCCAGTCCGTGATAGGCTTTGTAGGGACTCAATCCTTGGTGTGTTGTCACCATGCTCTCCCAAAGATGTGTGTAGGGGTACTTGACACATGATTCTCTTCCACCCTTAATTCTGTAGCAGCAGCAGCAGCTCTTTTTACTATAAGCTTTTCTGGGGGCCACTCCTGAGTTTATTTGGAGGGCAGTAAAGGTCATGTCCCAGGAGAGGGTTGCTCTGTTCTTTCGGCACTTCCCATTAGTTTTTATGGGGGATGGAAAAGATGATCCTACCTGGAACCCCAGTAGATCCCAGCATGGTTCATAACTTCATAGGCAAAGCTGAGGAGTCAGATGTATGTTTTGTAGGTTTATCATTGTTTGAGCCTCCATATACTTTTGGGCTTTCGAATTAAAAGCATACTGCAGAAACTTTCTCCACTTAGAGTTACTTAATTTTGGCCCTAGAGACTGGAGCTGAAAATTTAGATCAGCACCTGAGTTGACTCAGATCTAGCTCTGGCTGTAATTATCAAAAAGGCATCGATTTGCAGGGCTTTGAAAAGATTTGAAGAAAGTAAAACTCTGCCAATGTCCATTTGAACAGATCTTTAGCAGTAATAGTGAAAGAAATTAAATCACTTTTTGAAGAAAGGTAAACCAGTGTGAAGATTTATTCACACAGCATAAAGTAGGAGTGAATCTGTAACACAGTCCTGTTATTTACCAATTGTTTGACCACTGCAAGGACTCAATCCTGGCAGTGTTTGTCAGGCACCACTAGCAGTCCTTTGTGTTTTCGCTTTGTGCAATCAGAAATGCGAACGGCATCTAATACATTAAACATAATTTAGAAGCTGTTTTTCTTACATATTTTCTGCACTAAAATTAGTATTATAGACATAAATAAGCAGTCGGGATTAAATGATTGCAGAACATATTACAAAGAGTCCTAAAACATTCCCAGAATAAAGATGGATAACGGGCCAGAATAGAGTGGGCTGCACAAAGGCAAGGAAGAGGGAAGGAGAGAGTCTTTTGACCTAAGGCCCTAGGGCACTGAGTCAGATCTCCTCTCACAGAGCCACATGAAGTTTCCCATGAAACTTCAGGCAAAACAAGCCTGATCTCCAGGATGGAAGTCACATTGGGGTGGATCTTTTAGAAGTCACAGGGCCGAAGGGATCTTTCTGCAATTTGGCCATGTTCTTCCTATGAATTTCAGGACCAGGACACATGAGAGACTCCTACCCCATTAACGAATGGTTTCCACATAGAGCAAGACCATTAGTTATGTAAAACCAGTTGAAACTGGTGGGGAGAAACCAGGTTGCCAATTATAAATATGCATGTACTGTAAGTTAATACTAGTTGCTGACCATGGGCCACCTGCAGAAGTCTGCTGTAGATGACTGCAGTCTCTGTCGTGATAGACTTTACCAGAAACAGTCTTTGCAAAGTGAACATCAAAAGTAACGTCAGAAAATCTTTCATCTTCCTGTCTGTGACAGCAAACCATTAGGTAGGAAAAAAAATACAGCATTAAACCTCACAGGTATGTGCAACAGCTAATGCTGACATAGCTATAATGTAGTCAGAGGATAAATGTTAAATAAACAATTCATTCTGATTATTTTACGATTCTCCCCAGAGCCCACAAACCACTTCCTTTTCTACCCATGTGTTTTTCCCCATCTTCACAGCAGACAGAAGGCTGATGCCTCTGTGTCAGGCAGGCATGAAGGCAGTCGCTGTAACTTTCTGTGTCCTCTGCTTTCAGTTTGAAGCCCTGTATGGTGAGTAACATTTTGGATTATTCTCCTTGCAGTAGGTGTCTCTATAGAATATAACTTAGCCAATGATGGGAGACAGTAAATGAGGCCTGAGAGCAAGGGGTTGGAGGAATAAAGGTAATGGAGGGTAACAGCTGCAAAAAGACTGCTCTCAACTTTAATATCACTAGAGTTGGTGGGAAGAGAATTCCTGCCAGCATAGGGCATTTGCTCCGAAACGAAAAAGTACAAGTTTTCATTGTTTATGTTCTTTAGCTCGTCTGCTCAGTGTTACCCTTTAGCTGTTTAGATTGTAGTGCTCCAGCCAGCTTCCCTTGATGGATATAAGATCTCACAGCAGCATGACGGTGAATAATAAAGAGAATCCAAGTTATCAATATTAAAGCTGCTCTCGTTTGGGCAGGGAATTTTTATACAAGGAAAAATGTATATGGCATGGAAAAGTAGATGAGATAATTTTGGTGCAGGCTTGAAACACAGGCTCAAGAGGAAGCATGGCATTCCTGTGCTGTGTTTGAGAAGGTGCACAGTGCCAGCACCAATCTCAGTCCAGCCACAAACATGGATGTAGCATTTAACAAGACTCAGTGTTTTATCCCAGCTATGCAAAGTAAAATATCACAGCTTTGTCTGTAACCTCTCTGAAGCCCACATATGAATGGATCAGGATGGAAATACAGATAATAACTGATTAAAAAGAGTCTTGTTTTCCATAAGTGTTCTGTCCAAGGATTTGGTATGATGCATCATATAAGGAAGATCTGAGATTTTATGGCGACAGTTACTAAAAACCATCTAAATGTGCTCCTTTGAAGGTCATGCCACGGGCTGTTAAATGTTTTTTTTCATACAGAATGTAAGCTTTTCTATCAATAAAAACTAGTTTTCAGCTCTTTAGGTAATGCAGATACCTTTTTGAAGGCTAACTAATATATGGATAGTATACTGAGTTTTCAGATAGAATGAAAAGATGGGGGAAATCACAGGAAAGAGTAATTGTAATCAGTATGGCTACAGGAAGTTCTCCTTGAAAAGTTGTTCTTAAATCTACCAATAAAAAATCCTTTCAGTTTGGTTCCATACTTCTCACCTAGTCAATGTAGCACGAATACCTGACCAGCACGCTTTTACACATGGCTGAAGCTATCTAGAAGGCCCTTCCTTGTGGGAAGAAATAAACTGTAATTTTAAGGGTGCAAATAACTGTTCCGTCTGATACCACCATTTCTCCCTTCTTTCTCCCTTCCTTCAAATATGGAGGATAGGATTTGGGCAGGGGACTGGGGAAAGGAGATGACAGGAGTAAGAGACTGCCTGTAAGAAGAAATGGTATCTCTAATGTTTTTTGTCATACGGTGTTCTCAGCATAAATAGGTCACAGGGGGTGATATACATGTGTGCATGTGTGCATTATGATTTGATAACCAAATTCTGATAAAGAAATTGTTTATAGGAGCAGGGAGCCTCTCTGTTGCCCGCAGAGAAACATGGGCAATGGGATTTCGGAGTACAGAGCTGTAGGTAGGATTCCATAGCACTTGAGGTCCTTGCTATGAAACATTGGACATGAGCTTTTGCACACCAACATTTGCAAAGTGTTATCGCTCTTCGCCCACGGATCTCCTGTTGTCAATACAGGAGGAAATCATGGTCATTTCTTAGAAGGGCTGCTGAAATATTATCAACACTGGCTGTTGTTTCCACGGTATATTTTATAAGAATTTTGGTATTTCTCAACATGAATTATACCATAGAAATAATTCAGATTAAAGATGGCTTCCTAGAATAATTCTAGCCATTACTTGCTTTGCCCAGAAGCACTCTTTCCTCTCTTAATCCTGGATTCTTGAAAGATAGAAACATGTTCGTTTTAGGCATATGACTAATGACACTAAATTGACAGTGTCATCTTTCAGAGTGGCTTGAAAGGCCAAAACTATAGCAACTTAAAAACTGTGTGTAGTTTCATTATGCATTTAGTATTAACAAAACAAATGTGTTTGTTTTAAAGGCAGCATCTGCAATTTCCTTGCTCATCTTCAAAGGCAAACACAGAGAAGTGAAATTATGCTTGTTCTTTTTATCAGCTAGTTAGTTTTCTGAGAGCTGGGGCAGATAATATAAACATCAAGAAAACCAAGTAACAGTATTCTGTTCTCCTGCCCTAAACCCCAAGTTGAAAAGTGATTGAAAGTGGTTTCTAAACATCTCTTAGGACCGAAATGCGTAATGGATTGATGATGTTTTCAAACAGTGCTGTGTCTGCCAAAGAGCTACTAGAAAGCTCAAAATTGCAATCCCATTAAATTGAAAACAGCACACTTTCCATTGTCCTCAGTATCCAGGCACACTACCACAGAAATTCCCAAACTTCTGCCAAAAGTCTTTCCTGCTGCGCTGAAGATGAAATTGAGATGGAAATGTATGTGACTGTACATACACGTATACACAAATGTACACGCACACACGCACTCTCCTTCAGAGTTTAACATAACAAGATGTAACTTTCATACACATGTTAATCTCTTAGATTTATATCTAAACCACAATATTTGTCTTGGCACTCT
Source organism: Mohoua ochrocephala (assembly GCA_013398855.1). NCBI lineage: Eukaryota > Metazoa > Chordata > Aves > Passeriformes > Acanthizidae > Mohoua > Mohoua ochrocephala. The sequence goes on along the minus strand of VZTA01002276.1, from coordinate 280,826 downwards.
GCTTCACATCAGGTGAGCCAGGAACAACTCCATGCAGCTCCACATAGTGACACTGCTAGGAAAGAAACTAAAGATTCATTTCCTCTTGTCTCAAACCTTTGTATGCAATTGAATTATCTCTTTTATGAAAAATAACAAAAAGGAATCTTACAGCCATATCGAAGCATTTTTACTGCTGAACCAGTGAAAATCTTCTGTTCAATTTCAGCAATACTGAATGTAATGTAGACTTTTATTCACATATTTTTGATGTAGAATTAGGGAGAATTAGCCAGTGAATCTCTCAATATTGTTGGATGTTTAAAAGCCAGTTTCTTATCTCACATTCCACCCAATGTACACGCATTCTGACTGGAGTTTGGCGAGAAACATCCCAAACGTGTCCGGCCATTAACGACAGAGTGCTACAGGTCCATATGATTACGCTAGGAATGAACAGGTACAAATGGGCACAGAAGATCAGTGGTCGGGCACAGGGAGGGGGAATGAGTAATTTTTCAGTATTCAGCAAGTGCATTTAAATTAGGAGCTGATGCAGAATAGCTAGTGAGTTGGAAATTTATATCAGCTCTCACCCATTGTGGTCATCCGTGTGGACAATTTTGTGTTGTAGTCTCAGGCACTGTTAATCTAATGCTAAAATGTGCCACCTTTATCCTATGCTAGGCACACTCTTCTGTATGGGCACTTGTTTCAGAGGAATACTAATTGCATCACATTTACCAAAATGCTCATTCAGAGAAATATATTACTGAGTCTTTCTTGAAAACAGGCATTTTAGGCGTCTGGTTTGGAGGGAATACAAAACAATCTTTCAGCTTGCCACAAGGTCACATGAACTAAATGCTTGAAGACCTCTCTCTGCCCTTTCCCATTAAAAACAAGGATTAAAACCATGATCTCTGACAAACATTTTAACCCACATGGTATGAAAGGGCAATTTCATTAGCTAACAGTCAAATCGAACTGTTCTCAGAGACAGAGAAAACAAATTTGAAGTTGTTACTTTAGTGCTCAGAGCAGGGCTGTCCCAGGCTCCTCTGGGACACTGAAGGAATATGGCACCACTTGGCTCTGTAGCTGCCCTGACAGTGTCAGCATCTGCCTTTTCTCTCAGATGACCAGTGACAAATGTAGAGGTTTCAGCTCCAGGTGGATGCTTCTCAAAAGTATCAGATTACCATATGCATTCATCATGCTCCCTAGCTTCTGCTGTACATGTGGTTTTTTCTTCTCTTCCCTAAATAATTTGTTGGGTGTTTGGCCTAATTTTAAAGGTATGCGTTACCAAACTACAGGATGTCAAACTACAGAGCATTTTAAATGACCTTTATCTCAACTGCTGTTCTCAATGTGGTTTTCTTTCATCATGCAATATATAAGTCATCGAGAATTATTTCTTCATTTGACCTTTGCTTTCAGCTTTTCAGACTATATAACATTTTAAGGGCTTGAACTTTCTATCTGTGCCTTCAATGGTTCTAGAGCTCCATTCCACTTGTGGCTTGACAAATTGTGTGTTTCTTCTGCCTTATCTTCACACCAGTCGTGTGTTTTCTCTGCCTTATCTTCACACGAGATGCTAAATACCTTGTCTGTTATCATACACTTAAGTAATAGTCCTGAGAGAAGTACAGATATTAGAACTGTCACTGAATTAGATAAGGGCGCTGACTGTGCACAGTAACCAGGAAGAATTTGATAACTAGGAAAATGGTAAATCAATGGAGAAGGGATAACAGTTTCTATTGCTCTCTAACTGAGCATCGCAAAGTGTCTTCCAGAAGTCCATTAGCTTCTGTGTCACACTAAAGGTATTTTAAACGAGTATCATTCATTTCAATGCCCTTGCCAATGGCAGTAACTGGGGAGCAAGAATTCAAAGAAGGAAAAAGCATGAACACTAAAAGATTGAAAGAGCTGAGATCATACAAAGGTACCCAAAAGAGAATGATCCTATGTTCCTGTGCACATACAGGCCAAATGCCAAAGATAACAGGTGCCTTGGAAATAAAAGATTATTTCTACTATGCAGTCAGTGTAATACCTGGCACAGCTGGGGATCTACTCTGTGTGGATCTATCTAGATTACCATGTAGCAGTAACAAGAGTAGGATAGTGCAACAAATTGTAACAAGAATAGGATAGTGCATCAAAGTCTCTAAGTATTTGCCCTATATTTCCTTAGCATCATAAAATCCTGATGTAGATAAATTTCATTCTAAGCAGCATCTGAAGATCTTAAGCAGGCTACCAGAAAACAGGAACAGCAGATAGAGTTTTTTTCTGTTTGTCTGTCTACCTACCTGAACATTTAATTTAGGTCACTGCAAAAAGAAAAATTCCAAATGAAACACTATCAGACTGTGCTATGTTGCCAGTACTGACATATTAACCAATCCAAAGTGTTGCCATAGTGTGTGGTGATGGAGGCAGCAGTTTAAAAAACAAAACCAGAACAATTATTAAAAATGTGTCTGTGTTCTGTAATGAAGGTCACCTATGAAAGATGAGAGAAAAAGTTGCTATTGGAAAAGGAACAAAACCATATGGATTGCTTGAGTGTTCTCTTGCTGTATGTATTGGAACATTGTCCAGATAATTATAAGATGTTTTGATGCAGTGTTAAGCAGTGGGGGAAGCAGAATAAACCTTGATGGAAATGAATATTTTGGTCTGGGAAAAATATAATGCTGGTTCATTGCAAAATCAAGATTCATGAGAAATCAAAAGTATGCTTTTTTATCTTGGGCAGATTTCCTCAGTATATTGGTGAAAGTTTTGCTTTCATGTCAGTTCTATTTCTGAAGTACACATATTACTTTGCAGAGGTGTTTTAAGAATGTGTGAATGTTATATATATGATCAATATAAATTCTTGCCTTGGGCATTTTCTTTCTACTTTGATTTTTATATTTCATTCTTTTATCATATCATATGTCTTTAGAGTGTAGCACAGAAAGGATCAGATAGGATAATGATACAAATTTAAAAATAGCTTCAGCATCTTAACATTGCATGGCTCAACCCCTGTTCCTGCATCGCTCTTCTTGAATTTTAAACAGAAAACAATTTTGTTTTTTTCAGGAGCTGGCAACTGCTCATCATGTCTGTGCAAAAATATGGGTAAGATGCATTTGCCTAATTTGGTTTATGGTTTTAAATGCCTTTCTACATCAGAAAATACTGCCCTTGAAGAAAAAAACTCTCGTTTTTTACTGCACATTTTAACATATTTTTGTCCGAGGGAGTTTTCTGTGCTATTGGTTGCTGACTTTACAAAGTCAAACTGTGAGGTAGCAGGACGTCTTCGGCCATTTTACGTTCTTTGCTTCTCCAAGAAGTTAGTAAAATGAGAGTTGCCCAACATCTGAGAGTTTTTCATAGAGATTTTGGGAAGGTCAGATGTGATTTCTGGATTGCACGTGGGTGCACGCACACAGTGACGTTTGTCCTCTACGCCTTCCATTATCTGAGCGAAAATGGTGCTGTAGCCGTGTAAGTAATTAGGTTGAAACTCTGTCATGCCTCAAATCACTGTCTGCTCCACAAAGACAAGTCAGGTCCTGCGGTTCAGGCAGTGATGTAGGAGCTTGGGGTTCACATCCCATTGTAAATTTTCAGCTACATCATCAAACTGGCTGGGTGGCCAGGCCCAGAGAGTGGTGGTGAATAGAGTTACATCCAGCTGGTGGCCTCCTACACGTGGGGTTCCCCAGGGCTCAGTTTTGGGGCCAGTTCTGTTTAATGTCTTTATCAATGACCTCGATGAGGGCTGCATCTTCAGTAAATTTGCAGACAGCACCAAGTTAGGTGGAAGTGTTAGGTTTAGTGGTGGGCTTGGCAATGCTGGGTTAATGCTTGGACTTGATGATCTTGAGGGTCTTTTCTAATCTAAATGATTTTATAATTCTGTGTTCAGTAGGGTACAGATTACAAACCATAAACCAGAGATAATTATTATCATAATCATCTTTGTCTTACTTGTTTTATCTATGAATAGGACAATCTGACACTGAGGCAGGGATTATATGTCTATACAGTGTTTGGTCCAGGGGGCCTTTAAACAATATCTAGTAACTGATATTGTAAGTAATATTAATAACTTTATTATTTAGTAACTTTAGTAGCTATCAAGGCCACCGATCTAATGCTAACAGTAGCCTGACCAGCTTTAGAGCTGATACCAGGCCAGGTCTCATTTATTTCATCACTAATGTCAGACACAACCAGAATGATGCACTGGTATCTCATTGTGAGGGCTGCTTTCCACAGCCAGACCATTCTGAGTACCTACATGCCTTAAATTACAATCATATTGTTCATTTGTTTTGTTTAAATGAGTTTCTTAGCACTTTAAGGATTCTTTTCACTGCTATGTGAGTGACTAACTGTTTTCATGTCTTCAGATCAGCCCCATGTCTCTGACCCCCAGGTGACGGAATCTGAAAATGGAAACTTAAATTTCATATTCCCCAACCCCAAAAATGTGAGCGAGTTCAGCCTGACCCTCTTAAAAGGGCGTGAAAAGAAGGAAATCTGTGCACTCCATTTGACCGAAGAGAAAGTTGTCTCCAAGAGTAATGTCAGCTATTGTCAGACACAGAATTCAAGTAGCAGCACCATTTTCATTCTTACAAATCTGGAAAGAAAACATATTGACTTTTATACCTACTGCCTGGAGATATTCTTACCTCCTCCTTACATAGATTGCTGTCTGAAAGAAACCTATTTGTACGTCCGAGGTAAGTTTACTTCTCCCCTCACTTCAGTTTACTGATAAGTAGACATTGGGCATAGCTATGCTGCAGTGAAAAATGTGACTAGAGTTTGCACAGCTAATTACCAGGCAGCTTAAAACTACTTAGCAGGAGGCTGGTAACAGTGGAGCTGTGTTGGCAGACTGCTCAGCATGTCCTCTCCGTATTTATTCATCTTCTTGGGCAGGTTTTGCAGGCCATGCTGAGCTTTGCATATTGGTGGGGCATATTGGCACCCAAGTTAGCTTGACTGCAGCTTCTCGAGTACTGAAGTCTCACCTGTGCCTGCAACAGCAATTTGCCTTGTCCATTTTTCAAGCTGCCGAGTATAAATGCTAAGATTAGGTCTAGCCAGTGGGAAAAAAATCCATTCTGAGAGCTATCTTCATATGCCTAGGATTAAAGAAAATCAATTGTCAAATATCCACACTAGCTGGGGTATATGGAACTCTCTGATGCCATTGAGGTGTGAAGAAGATGGTATTCACCTCTCTGAAGCAGGCCTTCAGCTTTAGAGCCTTCTTAAAGCAGAAGAGATCCACAACTGCTGAGAATTTTTGGCCATTTACTGAGAAGGGCTTGGAATAACTCCAGATAACTAACTGCCCAGGCTTTCATTTTGACCTGGCTTTCATCCAGTGGCTCTTTGGTATACTAAACTGAAAGTGTTAATAGTGGTTTGACTCACACCAGTTCTTGGTTCTCCGTACAGTTAGTTGCAGCATGGTACTGCCTGTTGTCCTTCCCTTGCTTTCTTTTTCTCTCTCGCAGCACCAAGAATAAACAAAGATAGAAGCTGAAATGCTTCAAATGGTTCAAGTTATCTCTCAATCCTCTCTGAATTTAAAAAGCTTCTCAGACTCAAGCTGTGACATTTGGTTTTGTCTGCAGTGTCCATTTCCACTTGTATGGATGGCCAGATGCTCAGAGCTTTTTCTAAATGCTTCACACCCTATCATATTTTCTCCCAGATCTGGGCAAGGGTAATCTTGAGTACCTCAGCTTGCCTTCCTATCCAAACACGACTGCCAAAGTCTATCCTTCTTTTGACCAGGCTGCCCTTTAAATCACCTGTGGTACTTACTGCATATAAGCTTAAGCCTTGTTCAGATCTGAAGCACCATGTTGGAGGTTAGGATTTTCCTGCTTTTTTTCTTTTGTTTCTCAGCATGCTCTCAAGCCTGGCTTGGTTTCTTTTCAGTCTGCACTTTCAGCACTGTTTACCAACAGTTTCACCTCTCCTCCTGAAAAAATGCCATCTTCTGCTTCCTTCTGAATACACTTTTCCAAGGTGGCAATTCACCTCGGGAAAATCCTTCTTCAGAGTTCACTTTTGCTAATTTATTAATATGAAGAGGGAAAAGAATTTGGAGTTATCTGTAGGAGGCAAAAATGTAAATTATCAGTAATGACTTTTTTTTTTTTTTGCCTCCCCATCTTCAGATAAGGAGGACTGCTTTTCACTGGGACTCATGTCATGGATAATTATTGGCCTGATCATTTTTGCCATTTCCTGTGTCTGCTGTGTTGTAGCCTGTTGCTTAAGGAACAAGGTAAACAAGTATATGAGATTATGCAGAACCCTTCTTCCGAAGGTCATGGATGGGGAACTTGATTTAATGAGATTTAGAGGGTGGGACAGGCACATACTCACTCAGCATGTGCTATGTTTTTTGACAAAAAGACTGAGTTGTTCATTTACCACTGGAATTCAAGTCATTGATGACAGCAGCTCAGATTTAATTTTTCTAAGACAGAATTGTTTATTGATTGAAAGGCTTGGAACCAAAGGAAAGAGGAGAAATGCTGCACAGGTCAGCAAAATTACTTTGGTAAGCAGTTCACCTGATTGTTTTCTTTAAGGGGAAACAATCATCGGTGGAGCAATTCCAGCACTGTTCTGCTGCAAAAGCACTTAAAGCAAGAATCATTTGACTCAGGAAAGCAGGAACACCATGGACATTAGCTATTCTTTTGGGCAATGCGTGTTTTTAATTTTCAGTTTGTTTTATTCCAAGTTTTCTATGTGAGTTTGACCTGTCTATTCTGACCTTAGTGTTCCCACTGAAAACAGTCAGAATAACTGCCCTACTTAATGAACAAAGGCAGGAGTGCTAAAAGTAAGTGACCACGAATTAAATTCATGGCATTTTCTCTCCTTTGGCAGAATCAGAAGTGTGACTCCAACTCCCACGAGTACAACAGTGAATACATGCCCATGGCAGCAGTGAATGCAGCTAAAAAACCAAGAATCTGAGGTTGTGTTAAGCCTAGTTGTGCTTGTACCTCTGCTCGTGTCTGTTACAGGGCTTTCTCTGGGAGGGAAAGAACTGCTTGCTGTCTCTGCAATTGATTCTGGGTGGGTGAGTGGCTGGGTGGGATTGTTACAATAGCTTGTTAATGGAGTTCCTGCTGCCACCTTGCAGGAAGACAAAATTAAAAGCTAAATCACTGGAAACCTTTTGAGTCATAATGGTGGGCTGTTTCCTAGAAATGCCACTGCTTCACATCTGTGCAAAATAATGATCTTACACATGAGGAAGAGATGTAAAACTGTTCTGTTCAGATTCTTGAGATGATGCATGGTACCCAAAATCTCTGTGGGGAAGTGATTAACTAAATTTACTGAGTGTTACTGGCTAAGGGCAAAGATTCTCCCGAGAATGAGGAGCTTCCTAACTACTTAAGCCCTACAGAAGCTACTACGGAAGCAGTTTTGGATACAGAACGGAAGCAGAATTTGGACTGATTCAGACAAATGGGTGTTGCATGTAACTGATTCTCCATTTCTATTCTAGGTATAAGTTGCTTGTGGTGTGGAAATTTTGGAAGCAGAGTTTTCCAGCTACTTGAACCTGGACAATGGGAAGCCAGCATTTCCCCACCTTTCTCAGCTTCCCTTAGCTCTTGTGATGGCCCCGTGCTCGGTCATGTGACACCCACTGTGGTACTGTTCTGAGCTGTGTTTTGCTCTAGCCTTGTTTGTGAACTGGCACCCTGCCTGATCCTGGTATGAAATGACTGACTCGGACATGAAATGATAACAATGTGTTAAAGACGTCAGCTTTTAGTTGAAGAAAATATTAGATTCCTGTAGTGCTGCTACAGAGAGAACTTTTATTTTCTAGTCTTCTTTACGATAAACTTTCCACTTAGAACAAAAAAAAAGACTACCTCCAAAGCCAATCCTTTGGTACAGCCATACTGCCATGTATTGCACATGCCCTTTTGTTAGGGTTAGTTTAGCAGGCGAACAAAACCTGAGAGAGTATGGCAGAGACTTCTCTGTGACCACTACCTCAGGTGTGTGCATCTGCATTTTTCCCATTTGTGCTATCAATGCATCTTTGCCATTCGCACCCTGGAGCACCTCTTATTTAACTAAATCCTGAATGCTTTTACTAACAGAGGAATATATTACAAGATGAATATATTGTAAGACTGCAATTGCTCCTTAGATCAGTTCAAACCTACAAGATCTGTCCCCAAACTAGGAGGCACGATCTCTCCTATCCATGTCTTGCAGCACAGACACAACACAGTCCCTATGGCCAGTATATTCATGGACTCTGCATTGCAATTACCTTCCTCTTGTGGTTTGACATGAAACCTTTACAACTTCCCCAGCGGGTTTAAAGTTTACTCGACCTGCCTCAAATTGCTCAGAACCTTCAGTATGAACGAAAGGATCAGTCCTTCATGCTCCACGTGAAATCCATCAAAACTCTGACCATAAATGACCAGCTGTGAATCCAGCCTGCACATCTTGCCAGACACCTTTGGGTTGCTGGAACCAGAGTGGTACATTGATTCTGAACCTCTCTGCAATACATTTGAAAACCCCAAATATTGGTCAGAGGACACTAACGAGAAACATACACAGCCTGCTTGTCTGGCAAACAGAGGGCTGGTTTCAAATTTGATGGGGCAAATGGGGACGAGGAGGAAATAAGCTGGTACATCAAGAACAGGGTTTTCCTCAGCAAACACCTGGACACACAGAAGTATTGCAGAGAAGGTGCAATCTGCTAACTGTGACATCAAGCAAAGGAAAATGAGTAAAGCATCAAGTGAGGTGGGGATTGCCAATTACACAGCCCTGCTCAGATAACCAGCTCCTAGGCAGAGATGGAGAGGGGAACCCTGGCGTGTTGGGTCACATTACATTCTCTCCCACCCTTCTTTGGCAAATTACTTGACCTCCCCAGCAAACTAAGCTCGCCTCTGTACATCCATAAATACATCGATTTCACCATTTAAAAAAATTGTTGATGAAATTATTGTGTTTGAAAATTATTAGTGAAAATATCTAACATCTACTACCTATGAGAAGAACTGGATGCAAGATCCTGTGCAAGAGTGGAGAGTTCTATCCCCTAGAATCTTTCACCAGACTGAGAAGGAAATTCAAGAAATTAAGAGTTTCTGAAAGAAGGAAAAACTTGAGGTTTGCCTTGGGATGCTGCTGGATAAAGGACAAATGATGAAGGTCTGAACAAGGCAGCTCAAAATACATGCATCCTGCACTGGACAGACAAATGATTTATGTTCATTATAACAAAGCTGGTGGAAGTCTTGGGTTCCATTACTCTTTTCTTTTTGGAAAAATATATTTTTATTCTTAATAAAGCATTTTTTTATTATGCCATATGTGTCCATAAGAACACTCACGCATGCGTGCTTGTCATGTGAAAGAATTAAGCTCAATAAAATCCACAGCACAATGGGGAGAGAGTGCAGGGCAATTTATCCTTGTGTAGCATTTCAGTGGGAAACAGGAAAAGGACTAAGGAAAAAAAATAGTAAGAAACTGAAACCCCAAAATTTGGACCTGCTTCTAGGCAGTGAGGTAATGACATTGTTTGCATGTGTTTATCTCCTTTTATTTTCATGAGAAAGTGTTTTTTCATGTTGTCCCATATCTTCTTCCTTTCCTTTAATCCCTTATGCAGTACGCTTATAATGTCCCAGATTATTTTGGGACATTTTTCAATTTCTTTCTGCCATTTTCCAATACCTCCAAATCAAAAGGAGCTGGAAGAAGACAAAGGATGACAGAATGAGAAGGAAAAAAAAGAAAAAGCTATGTAAAAATAACATGAATTGAATCTATAGATGATGTGACAAGAAAGGATTAAAATAAAATAAAAAATAACAATCAGTAAGACTAAACAAAAAGCCTGATATTCTAACAGGTCATCATTTCAAAAAGTAAAAGCTCTTTTTGGAAACTCCCAATTTTGGGAAAAGACCGTTTCAGGAGGAAGGATAAATGATAAATAGATCATAATTTGAACACCTGCATATCCAGGTTTGAAATGCAAACCTTGATATGTATTTTGCAAGCTTATCTTCCCAACCTGAATTATGAACATAAGTATGAATGCTCTTGGAGTTTAATGATTAGCTTCCAGATTGCAATTTCATATCTAATATTTAGTATAGGGAATGAAATTACACTAAGAGGACCATTTTCAATTAGTACAGGTATTTCATTGACTTCAGCGTTCAAATAGTTCTAAATTCTATCATATTTCTTACAGACTTTAAGAAGTTTATTTAAGGCTGGGGAAGAGAGGCTCCCAAACTTGACTGAAGCAAACAAATGAATCAAAATGAGGATTAGTACTGAAGATATCACACCCCATTATTTGCAAAGTGGTTTATAATGTGGGACGTTCCCTATACATTTGAATCTATAAGTTGCCATGCAGAAGAACACAGCAAAAATAAAAAAAAAATACAGATAATTGAAAATATCTAGTTAAAAATAAATCCATTTGGTCAGTAGGGACTTCTGCCCATACAAGATTTACTTGTGTGGGAGATGGATCTAAGTGTCTGCCTTGGACTTTAACTGCAATGAGACACTCCATATACCCAAGTCCCCTAAGCTGTCCAGTCCATCATGGCTATAGCAGTCCACCCACTGTCATAAAAATCTCCCATCTCCTTGAGAGATGAAAGTTGGAGATCTGTATTTATGTGCTGTGATTATGAGTTCAGTTCAGTGTGTGGGGTTGCTTGGAGAAAAGGGATGAACAGGAAGGATTAAACAGCTTTTCTGGCAAAATGAACGGGACAGGTATGAACTAGAGATATGAATAAGGGGTCAGGGGGTGAACTTCATCTAAATGAGTATGCCTGAGCTATTTAATTCCTCTTGGGAGTAATAAGATCTTGTATGGCTTGAGATCAATTTTTAAAAAGAGATAAATCAGCTCTGATTATCAGTAAGAAAGATTTAGCTGCTGCACACATCAAGCATAATCATTTTTAAAAACTGCAAACATTAACAACTTTAAAATATCGAACGTCTTCCAGATATTAAATCCTGCAACACTCCTCCCAGTTTTTAGTACACTGTTGGCAAATCCATCAGCAATGATATTTCATCCCCTGTCTCAATGCACTGCAGCAAGTTTCACTGCAGCTTATATATTGTATTGCCATCTCTCAAAATTGGAGCCAGGATTTAACGTCTGGATCGTGCAAAGACTTGCAAGGGGGAATTCCCTTTCCACCTGACGAGAAGGAAGGCTTGTTTGCTGCCCCAGGGTTCTTCTGAAAAAATCTCTGAAAAACTGAGAAAAGTGGAAATTATGTCAGCACCAGCCGATGAGAGCAGGAGGGAGCATATTGCCTTCCAAGGGTGGCAGTTTGAGCATAATCTATGGAGTATGAGAGTGCTGCATAGGCTTTGCAGGCTTCTGGGGCCAAACAGTAGAGGAAGAAGCTCAAAACTGGGATTGTCAGACCTTTAGCTGGCTACTTTCCTCCACAAATTGTAAGGTATTTCTTTTGATCTATTCAGTCAAGTAATTCTCCCTCTGAAAAACAACACTCCTCCCCCAAAAAACCCCCAAACCAACAACTCTCCAACCTCTCCCCCCCCAAAAAAGGATTTGTTCATTAAGGCTCTTTTGGGCCCGAGGGAAGCAATGGATGTTGTATTAAGCACTTGACTGAGTGCCAGCAGAACTGCCTGTGTTGATGCTCCTTTCTATGGGGCTACCACACAGCTGGGCAGGACCAGGACCATGAGACAAAGGGGCAACAGAATCTCTCAAGGGAATCAGAGCTTAGTTCTGCTGCTCTCATGAAACTGAGCTATGCCTCAGTAGCTCTTGCTACCTACATCCTTGAAAGCCAGACCAATGCTTGCATTTCTGTCCCTTCTCCTGTGTTTCTGCTGTTCAGTCACAACCACAGCTCCATGGAAATCTACCTCATTCCATGCCCTGGCTCTTCTTAATGGCTGTGCTTCACAAGCCCAGCCAGGATTTCCCCTCCTGCAGCAGTGTAGTGCTCCAGCACATCGGCTGGCAGCAGCAGGACTTTACAGGGGCTCACTTGTGCAGGAAGGGGAAACTCAGGGAAGGGCCTGGCAAAAGCCCTTGCTTGGTTATACAGGGGTCACGAGAGAGAAATTAATGCCATTGTGTTAGAGGCTGTGTTAGAGGGATGTGTGGATTCCAGCAGTGTAGGGAAGATAAACTAAATTAAAGGATTTAGTATTTGGGGAGCTGCAATATCTCACAACCATGACACATACCCCATTTGCAATAGAAGTAGGCAAACATTGCCTGTGGGTAGCTTCCAGAAAAATACCTGACATCCACCCAGTTGATTGACAAAACCTTGGCTAGACAGTAACTTCTATGGACTACAGACCTTCTGTAGGCTACAATAAGCAATTTTTAAGGCATACTTCCAGAGCAAAAAGTACCTTTGCTTCCAAAAAAAGCCATGTTTTTTACTCAAAAAGCTGTGGTTTTTTGATTAAAACACGCAGCCAATGAATAAGGATCTCTTTCAAGCACAATATATTTATTCAGCAAAATAGTCCCTGGCTTGGGGGCTTCATCCCTGTAGGATGGTCCGATAGAGACACTGTCCTCCCAAATGCTGTTCCCACTGTTTTCCATCTGTGAAGGAGCTGCTTAGCCCCTGACAGGGCTGTGCTGTCAGCCGGACAGGCACCCACAGTGCTCCACAGCAGTCTGGCCTGGCCAAGGAGTCACATCAAGGCAGAGCAAGAGCTGCTGCTGAGCACTTTTTCTGCATTTCCTTGTTTCTTTTTCACACTGTCAAGGCAAAGTGGTATGAAGCATTTCCTACTGCACCACCACCAGCTTCAAAAGCTAAAGGAAGTTTCATCTGCATCAGGAATCCAGCCCAGATGAATCAGGCCCTGTCTTTTCTTCCTGCTAAATGGGTTGGTAATCTTTCTGTTTGAAGATCAAAGAAAAAAGTATGTTCTTTACTGGAAAATACAGACATACTGAAGAAAACAGCCACCCATGTTGAATAGTGGCTCATGATTCATAATTTCCACTGAAAATTTGAGTAATAGAAATATCCTTTTCAGTCAAGATGATGAAAATATATGTTTTATGTGGTGAGAAAAGAGGCCTCTGTATGTTTTAAGAAAAATCCAGCCACTAGGCACAATTACTAAACAAAAGTCTCCAAGTGACCCAAATGCCTTCAGCACACAGATCCCAGCTCTCCATCTGTAATTAGAACTAGCCAAAGCATCTTGCAGAGACTTGAACTGCATTCTGGTGACGGTGACCCATTTCCCTTTCCGTGACAAAAAGTGTTCCATTAGTAGACACCAATAAAAACAAGAGCTGTGAAGAAAAACAAGCAGAGAAACACTGCTACAGCTAAGGTAGCAGAATAAAACATACACGGTGGATTTTTTAAATGCAGACATTCAGTCAGATCACTCTGATGGTTCATGAAAGCATTCCACCATGGCCATGGAATCCTTTCTTAGTCATTTTTTAGGTACACTTTCTCTGCTTTCTGTGGTGCTGGCAAATGCAGATAAAGAACCTGAGTCTAGAGCAAGGGCAACAAGGGTAATTTTCAGATATTTAAGTGCAACTGAGCAATCCACAAAGGGCCTGCTTGGGTCTATGGCACCTCGAGTTGTTCAGAGATCTTTTCTTAAGAACCCAGTAGCAGAAAAGTGCTATTCCTTTGCCTATATAGAGTAGATCCCTGAAGCCATAGTCCAGTAGCTCAATTCACAAGTGTTGTCACAGGATAAATGGCTTTAATGTCAGAAAGGGATTTTTTAAAAATGGTTAGGCCATGTACCTAGAACATGGCTCATTCTCCAGTAAGATACTGGTGTCCTGTATGACCTGAAACACTCAGGCTTCTCCAGCCTGCTCTACAGCTGCTGGGATTGGGCAGAGGATGCCAGAGCTGCCTGAAATACTGCAATGTCTTCTCGCAAGGGCCTGGGCACAGCACTTCACCAGTGACTTCACTGCAGCGGGTCACAGACTTGGAGAAGTGATGGAGCACGTTCTGCAGCCCAATGGCTGCACCCTCAGTGCCGTCCCAAGGAATGCTAATGAACTCGGTGTGAGTAGTTCAGGGTTAAAGTACCAAAACCAGATTTTTAGCCAGAACTATGGCTTTGCCCTTTCTCAGGTGGCTGCCTGTGCCTAGTGGACTACAGAGGTTTCTCTCTCCCATACTCTCCCTCACCCCACCGAACCTTCAGCCTGTTTCAGGTCGTTTAAGTCACCCCTCATGTGAGGCGTTATTTGATAACCGGGCGTATGCTCAGTGAAATACTCTGCATTGGGTAAGCCACATGCTACTGACACAATTATAAATCACCTAATTAGGCATTTTGCAGCTGGATGCTGGCTACACTCTGTGCCTGCAGAGAGATGGTGGCCCATATCTGCCAAGGGCAAAGGAGCACCTGTGAAAGTTTAGAACTTTGGGAGGGTTTTATGCAACCATTTTACACTGTTGTCTGGTATCTTACACATCACCAGTGCTTCCTGTGTCTCCTGTGTCACAGACTAATACTGCTGTAAGGAAAATACCAAATATGTGTAGAGCTACCCCAGTTACTGCCCCTCATACAGGCAAGATTCAGGTTGTCAGAAAGGTTTTAGTGAGTGAGGGAAGCAGGAAAGAGACCTCGGAATTAGTGGGATATGGCTAGCAGAAAGAGCTGTAAGGTTTCAGGCATCACTAGGAGGAAGAAGGGGGCTCTTCTTCTCTTCCCCTTCTTCCCCTTCTCTCCCTACCTCGCTCCTCTGGGTTACAGAATTCCCAGCTGGGACCTTATGATACCAATGCTTAATTTTCTCCCCTGCAGGCACCTCTGCTCATGGTTCTGCAGTTCTGAAGGGAAGGAAGACAAGAAAGGGCTTTGCATGTAACTCTGCTCATACAGGAAGCAGGGTGGAAGAGATGAGCCGTGCTCTACAAGCCGGATGAGGACTATCCTCTGCCTGAACTTCAGGAAAGATTTGCTCAATGCCTGTCATCTGAACTGGGTATCTCAGAGTGAGGAAGGGAAAATTCTAGGAGGCTAAACAGATGAGGAGGGGTCAAACTTGTTTCTATTGATAACTTGTATTCAAGTAATGCTTTGCAAAGCCACTTTATTTCAGTGTAAACTGTACAGACAAACTTTAATAAAACTCCAGACCATGCAAAAGTTAAATGACGACCCTAACCAAGGTTGGGATTTAGGTCAAGTTTGCTCAAAATACAATTAAACTGTGAATACTTTTGCCACATCTGGCTACTTTTGATTTGACATCAAAATAATGCACATTTCACATTACTTTCAGGATGTGCTTGCATGGTAGTAAAAAATTTGATGAAGCTCTGTGGTTTTCATTAGGTTTGCTTACAGATATAAGCCAAATTCAATCCCTTTATTTGCAGTAGTTACTCAAGTAAGATGAACTCAAACCAAATGAAGAGTCAAACTGGTTTTCTCTGGTTTCTGGGTGGTAGCTGCTCACAACTCTTCAGGCCAGTTCCAGCACTGCTGCAGTAAAGCTCCCACTAAAGTCTCTCTCTTCACTGTCATTAGAGGTCCCTGGGACCTTCCCTTCCAGGCAGCTCTCTGGGGCCCTCTGTAAGGACTGGACAATCAGGAGTAGCTTTTTTCAAATTTTTTATGACTCTTCAAGTTTTATCAGGACCACAGATTTCCACAGATTTCTCAGACTACCAGCAAGACACTCCAGCACAGTAAATACCCTGAGACTAAACTGGCTGTTGCGAACTTTGAAGAAATCCTGTGGGTTGAAAATAGCAGAAAACAGTCTCTTGATGCCAGCCCCTTTCTCAACACAGACTTATATAGTTCCCTCTGCTGCATCGAAAAGGGTTGAGAACCAATGCAAAGAGCATGAAAAGCAGCTGGTCTGTGATTTTGCATATGTGGATCTGGGCTTACAGCACGGTTCCGCTGACACCCGCACCTGTTGTTAATTCCAAGAGAGTCCACTGAACATGTACAGGGCAATGTGTAGGGTATTCATGCAGCACTGCAAAATGTCACAGATAATGATGTTTGCAAATAACCGTAGAAGAAAATAACAGCAATGTGAGTTCACATGTGGACAATCAAGCCCTTGCTTGGAAGTTGAGCTGGTGAAGCTGGCCAAAAAAGCATTTCTCAGTGTGCTGCTGCTCTGTGGGGCTACCAGCTACACGAAATAAGTGAAATATTTTCATAACGAAACTACACATGTACAACCCTAAAGGCACGGAGTAAGCAGATCTGCTAGGAGATGGTGCTCTCTCCCTGATTGTATTCAGAGCCAGCATATGCTGCTACCAGCAGTCTGCCTTTTCAACAAACCCGGACAGCTTGTCACGATAGCCTGGGACCAAAATCAGCAACTTCAGCAAGACTTATCTTCGGTAAAGCAACAGTCAGAGTCTTTTATCAAGATTGAGTGTATTTTGAGAATATAAACTTCAATATTACCAAGATAAAAATAGCAGTATTTAAGTGAATGATTTGGTTCCAGCTTCCAGGAACCAAATCCCCTACAAACCAAATCTCTTCTTGAAAGTTGTATGTTATCTAAGCACATCGAGATGCTGATGGTCAAACAATTCAATCTATCAGATATGCAGAAGTGTTTCTGAGGAGCGTCAAATTGATGCACACTTCCTTATAAGCCTGTCGCATTTCCAAACAAATATATATTCTCTTTTTTTTCTAAAGAAAAATCGAATGAGCTAAATGTTACGTCTCACAAATCATTTTGATCTCTCTACTGTTCTGTTTCATTTTTCCCCTCCCGTTCCTTCAGATTTGTCTCCTGCCTTTAATTTGGAGGTTCCTCAGTTGAGTAAGTGTTATGATGTGCAAGTGTAGCAAGGCCCTGACCCCTCCTTTCAGGCCTTCCGGTACACATAATGTAAATAGAATAAAATCACAAAAGTCTTCCCCATCTATACACATCTTCTGAACTCCACCTGCTCTGAGCTAGCCCAAGTATAAATGGGCAGTGCTCACTTGGCTGGGGACAACAGCTGTGGAAGTGTCACCTCGGCCGCTGCCTCTGTGCGTACTGCAAAGCCACAGCGAGTGTGAGCTGATAGGGCACCAACATCCACCTTTGATCTTGATCTTTGTCTTTTCACTACTAACAACTATGTGTCAAAACCTGTTTACCACAAAGCACAAACTGTGGTGGCTGTATCTGGGCAACTGGAGTCCACTTACTTCAGGCGCAGACAGTGCGGGTACGGTGCAGAACTAAAAAGTCACTTCTGTATCGCATCAGCAAAGAGTCTGTGAGCTTCCCTTGGGAACTCAAAAGATCCCAAATAAGCCACAGCAAATTCTTCTTTCCAGTTTCACAGCTCAGTACTTCCCCCTCAGATACTGGCGACTCAGAGTACCGCTGCTGCTGGGAAGGAATTCCTTAGCGAGAATTCAGGCTGCATGATTAAGGACTTCAGTGACCCCTATAGATGTCAGAAACTGGAGCAAACAGAAGGCAAAGCAGGAATGAAGCTCTGAATCTGGCTAATGCAGCACAGCTAGCAGGGGAAGAAGGTCTGCCTAGAAATGCTTTGCTTGACACTCCTTTCCTCTTCCAACTCATGGACACCCCTAATCCCAGTACCAAACTGAGCTGAAAGCTGAACAAGACAACTTTGTTACCTGACTCCTGAGCTATGACTGATCATTGTAGCAGTGGAAGCACAGCTTCCCATGGTGGCAATGTCCCCATCATAAGAAATTATTACAGACCCTTCCGCCTGCAATGACAGGTGGGTTCAGAGCACCCTGATGTATTCTGAGGCCCAAGATAGATTTGGGTCTCCCATAACTATATTCAGGCTTGTGTGTGATGGGTTTTCCTGTTCTGGCTATTTCCCTGCATCCTGCAGCACTGGTGGGTCCCCTCCTTGGATGTAGCCAATGAAAGCAAGGAGTCTCTCAGGGCAGAGGTGCCTTCCTGGAAGAAGGACAGGGCAGATGCCCCCATTCAGGACTGAGTATCCTTGTGGTAACAACCTGAGCACTGCAAAGTGGGGGCAAGGCATTACCGACTCTATGCTGTGTAATGTTCTCACACATAAAAAGAGAAGGTGCCTAGTAAACTTAGGATAACACAGCCAATAATCTATGTTTTGCAACCATGTCTGTGTCTCTTATTTCAACTGGAGATGTGATGGTGCACAATTATAAAAGTGAAGATTTGGGGTAATCTGTTAAAAAGTTCATGCACGGTAAAATCATATCATTTCTAAACCCTGTGCAAATCAATATTCAGATGGTTTTCGCTCAGTGAAATAAAGATCCTGTTTGTTTGTTTTTTAATGTGTGGCACTCTCATGTGCTCCAAGAGTGTTTTCATCAGTGGATCTTTAGTATGTTACTCAGATGTGAAATATTTCCTCAGTGAGAAAAGCTGGTGGATAACACCAGGCATGCAGCCACAGCCATGAGCGCTGCTGTGCCCTTGTCTTTGCCTGAGTGAGGAGGATGCAGCCAGCCCAGAGCGGCCTTTGAGATGTCCTAGTTGTAGACAGTGTTGGTGTTTGAAAAACTGCTTAGACACACGTGTGGTTTTGGCTTCCGAGAATTGGGTTGAATGATGGCTGAAAATGTCAATATAAATGCCGCTCGTGTGTACTAGCTTTACAGATGATAAGGAAAGAATTATGATCAGTGTTTTATATTATATAGAAACAAATATTCTCTGTTTATTGTGCAATATTTTAAATATATACATATATACATACATAGATATACATAAATTATCATCATCAGTCTGTTCTGAATGACATATAAACAATTATTTCTGGTTTGTGTTTCAAGTGAAAAACCTGAAAAAGTCAGAAAAATTGTTTAAAATCCTAGGTCTATGAGAAGACAGGGAGATACTTATCCCTTTATTTTTTTTTTCAGTAATTCCAGAATGGGAAGAACATTACAAATTTGAGGATGATTGATGTCTGCCAGCTTTTGGTAAAAGATTTACAGGAACAAAGTTGGTGAGCTATATTCTCACAGTGCCCCGTTTTAATAGTTCCTGGGGTTATTTCAATTTCATGAGGGGAAAGACAATGCAGACTTGAGCAGTCAACACTGGGGAGGGTGATCTGGTGTGCACAAAGCCTCTGGGCCTTTGGCTCATCGATCAAATTCTTCGCTGTGAATAAAGGCAACCCTCTCTCTCCTCCTGCACAGGATGTGGGATCTGAAGGCTCTAAAGCGTATTGCCACAGGTTTTTTTGCCATTATGAAATAACTTCATTACCTTGGTCCTTTACAGAGGGAGGAAGAGAATGGCGTTGCCAGCATGATGCTTGGGAAAAAGCAGAGTTTCTAGAATGCTGTCAGAACAACAGAGTCAGAACTTGTGATCTGCAGGACAGGGTTCGTAATTGCTGCCTAGGAGGATGTTTGTATTTTGAGGATAGCCTGATTCCTCAACAGGAAGAGATCACATCAGTGATGAAGGAAACCTTACAAAGGAGAAGAAAGATTTCAGGACAGGGAAACAGTATTCAGAGCCTTACCAGTATAGAGCCTTGGTATGTCCCTGCATGCCTAGGAATAGATTTACATCCTGAAAGACCTGAAACATGGCACTACAGCTTCCCCCAGCTATCACAGATGGACAAACATATTCAACCCCATCAATACAGTGGCTGTCTTATATCTCAAAGAGAACAGGGAGAATTCTCGTGCACTGAAGGACAGAGTTAAAGAGGGACCTCTGGTTTTAGAAGGTGATGCAGTTGTTATTGGGAAACTTGTGGCCTTTGAAGAGATTTTCTCTCCCACATGTTGTCACCTGCTCCTGCAAAACAGAGTGATAGTTCCTAATGAGACCAACATGGGATTTTCTTCCTACCAGAACAAAGCATATATTATTTGAGTACTGTGTCCACTTCGGGGCCCCTCAATTTAGGAAGGATGTTGAGATGCTTGAATGTGTGCAGAGAAGGGCAACAAGGCTGGTGAAGGGCCTGGAACATAAGCCCTATGAAGAGCGGCTGAGGGAGCTGGGGATGTTTAGCCTGGAGAAGAGGAGGCTCAGGGGAGACCTTATCACTCTCTAGAACTCCCTGAAAGGTGGTTGTAGCCAGGTGGGGGTCAGTCTCTTCTCCCAGGTGACCAGTGACAGGATGAGAGGACACAGCCTCCAGCTGCACCAGGGGAAGTTTAGGCTAGATATTAGAAAAAAATTCTCCACAGGAAGAGTGGTTCAGCATTGGAATGGGCTGCCCAGGGAGGTGGCTGAGTCACTGTCCCTGGAGGTGTTTAAAAAAAGACTTGATGAGGCACTCAGTGCCATGGTTTAGCTGATAAGGTAATGATAGGTCACAGGTTGGACTTGATGATCTCAAAGGTCTTTTCCAACCTAGTTTGTTCTGTGATTTTGTGATTTCTATGTTTCTCTGCATGTCTAAAGCACACTGCCTGGACCATTTCTGAATGCTAGAAATGGACAGAGAGCTGGTGGCTTCTTTAAAGAAAGCTCAACTACTGTGGCCTCTGGCCTCTGGGGATATTCTTTTTCAGGGAAATAATCAGTGCATGCACTTTTACACAATTCTAGCTCACACTTCGACACATACTTTGAAACCACAGTGAATGAGAGCCATATTTAACGTCTCTACTACCATTGGGAAGTTTCTCATCTTTTTTCTCATCTACTTCTTCCTCACAAATGGTGGGTCTCAGGTCTTGACCTCGCTTCTAAAGGGTTTAGGAGGACATGTGTGTATAATGGGAACTAAATTCTTTTTCTTTTAGCATTTTTTTTTTCTATGTATCAGACACAAACACTTCCCTGAGAGGATGGAATCCATCTTATTCAAAGTGCCCTACCATTACACAAGGCTTAGCAATCTCTAGGCTCTTTCTCAGAAAGGGTACAATTCTGTGAGACAGGATGTCAGGTACGTGCGCTACACGTATCACCCTCATCACAGTGAATCAGGAACCCACTGAACGACATGTTGTGCAATAATTCTGGCATGTGGAAAGGTTTTCGCAGCTTTTACCACATGAATAACCATTCTTATTCAAAATCCGGAGGCCTTCTGATAACCTAGTGTTTAGCTTGACCATTACCAAGAAGGAATGTTATGGTGGCCTTCTTTGCCCTTATTGGTGTCAGCATAACTCACAGGAACGTATTGCAAATTGTCCTACATAAACAATAAGCAGTACTTGTTCTTTGCTTGAAGGGGTAAGCAGCACAACCCAGGTATAGGAAGTCTCTCACATGCTACATGCAGTACAATGTCCACATATACGCACCAGAGGGATGTTTTGTGAATCTCTGTGGGGAAGAGGAATTCACGAGCAGCCCCCGAGCAGAATTACTTTAAATAAGGGCTGGTTTACCATCCCTGAAAAAAATTTAAGCACTGTTACAGATTTTTTTTTCCAACCATCTGTTCACTGCTCAGCAGTACCTCAGGCAACTTAGCCTACTTGTCCTACCTTTGTTCATGTGGAACACTTCCTGAAGGGATGAATAATAGCAGAGCAGCATAAATTATGCCCATTTTTTACCTCCCTCAGGAGATCTAAAAAGCAGTTTCTTCAGAGATGTTGTTCCAGCTGTAGGGATAGCTCGTTTCCACTAAATCCTTTTCCCAAGAATGTGAAAATTTCAAGGATTTAACTGATGGGATTGTAAAACTTGAGCTCACAATTTATGGGCAAACTCCAGCACAGGCTTTGCTGCACAGAGTAGAGTAAAAGCTCACGTTGCTTATACTGTCTTCTGAAAGCATCTCTGTCCAAACATCACACACCTCGGAGACTTCCCTCCAGCTGCTGAAGTTAGCATGTCACCTCAGCTACTTCTCTTGCTAATTATGTGCTTGCAAGCTTCACTCCCTATCTACTATTGCAACAACACATCATCAGTAAGGCAAAATTAACCTGTCTCACAACGGTCTAACCCAGCTCAGATTCCCTCTTCTCTATTTACTTTACTCCTTTCACAGCTGTAGGAGTTTCAACTATATAAACCTTGTCCATGTTTGTCCATGTTGGTAGTTGGCTTTTTTAATTCTTGAAAGTAAAAAGAGCCAACAGTCTCCCCTGGTAATCTTTCACTTGGCACCTTGTTCTCAAGCACTCTAATAACTCCATCTGCTTTGAAAATGTCACTGGCCTACATCTGTTAATAACCTTTTTCAAGGTTCTTTTGATTTCCAGCACATTCATTCACTCCTTTGGTAAAGGAAGGCACTTCCCTTCTTATTTTCTTTCCCTTTTTCCCTTCCTTTTCTTTTCATTTCCTTAGGAAAAGACTTTAAAAAGGAAGTTTAAGACCTGGTAGCTCTAAGGCAGAAAACTGGGCCCACAACAGTGGCAAAGGATGTCTAGTCTGCTGACAAGTGTTACAGGCAATGATGACAGGCTGGTTTCAGGGCTCCTACCCGAAGGACTTCAGCTGGGTGCTTAAGAGCAGTCTGGACCCAGAATGTGCTCCTACTCACAGCTGTCAGAGATTTAGTTCAGCTCTACCTGTGTCTCCCCACTGCTATTTTCAATGGCAATTAGCTTCTGCTCCCACAAGTGCACTTGGAGTTTAGGTCACCGAGGGAAATCTATGCTGTTCAGGACACATAAACCTCAGCTCCAACAGGATCAAAGGAAGAGCGAGGCGGGTTGGTGGCCAGGTCCCACGCCACCCAGTGCCTGCTCTCAGCAGCACCACAGCTTGACCTCATTGCAATCCGGCCCACAGCAAACCACACACAGCTGCAGGTGTGCTCTTGCCTATGGAGCAGGATTGTGCCTTGCGCTCAATGTGACACACCAGGGAGGAAGATGATGTAAGACACAGCCCACCCCATTCCCCCAGGTTCTAGAAAGCTGTTTTGCTTATTGACAGCAGACAGGTTCTGCCTTAAAATGAGTGGGAGGTTTAGGGGCAGGATCTGGATCTTGCTTTCAACTCAGAAAGCTGAAACAGGGGAAAAGCTGCTGTAGTGGGTGTACTGCCTTGGATTTATTTATTTATTTATTTATTTATTTATTTATTTATTTATATGAGTCTTTATATGAAATGAGACCTAGGGAACTCTCAGTCTAAGCTCTTTTCTCTGGAAGGCTCATAGTTAGATTTTATCAGGCGACAGTTTCAATCTAGTTTTAGAGTGGGGGAGGGGGAATGTGCTCAGACCACTGCAACCCACATTTGAAACAGGCTTTACTGGCACACACAGCGCCAGTTTCAGCTCAGGTGACTCAAGAATCACACAAACTGAGTCACTATTTCAGTGACATCAATGCTACCTGCAGTTGTAAATGGCTGAAACTTATCAAAATAGTTGTATGATAGAGATGCTTCTGTTTTAACTCATCCTGTCCTATCATGGACAGCTAATGGATGTTGGCTTTTAGCTGCGCCCAACTGTCCCATTTTCTAACTGGGAGAAGTGAAAAATGGTGCAGTGACCATTGCCAGGGGCCAGGTGACCTTTCTGAACTGGGAACAGCCAAACTGACAGCAGGCAAGCGCCTCTGACTGTGGTTTTGCTGCCTCTGCCAGCTGTGCCCCAGAATGGCCTCCAGTTGTTGAACCGAAGGCTTTGAGCCAGTCACTTTTGTGTTGCCCACAGCCATGAAGCACAAGCGTGCCAGCCGCCAGCCCTCTTCCCATGCCAGGAGAAGAACAGGGTGAAAATTAACAAGGAGGCCGGGAGTCTGGGTCCCAGCCACCCATTGTGGAATTACTAGAAATTTTCTCAAGTGGAAGCACAATGAGCATAAATTTACTACTCTAATTAAAACAAACCAAAGTAACCCACATCTTTGGGAGGATACTGATCGTGTCAGAGCTGTAAGAAGATATGGTCCAGTTCCTTTTATCATTCCTTTACCTCACTTTGATCCCAACACTTAAGTTTAGGATGCAGCACTTAGAACAAACTCTCAGTGTGGTGTAGCAGGATGCTTAAAAACCCCTCACATTCTGTTTCCTTTCTGCTGTGTTCAGACTTTTAGATGAAATCACCCTGAAAAAGATGTTTGTGCAACAGGAAAATGCGGTATCGAGATGATCAGAACAAGGTAGGCAGCAATATATTTCTTGACTTGATTGCAAAAAATGACAAGGAAACCACAGGACATCGGTGTGAATGCAATGGAACAAGGCCACGAGGCATGTGTTATGTGCCACAGACATAAAGGTTTGTATAGATTTGAATGAGATTCAATTTAGATCAAAAGGACTTTCAGGGCTTTTTTTCTTCTTTAAGATAGAGGCATGTCTTTTGGCATTACACAGCTTGTGGCTATTGAGGCAGATCTGAAGGTAACAGGATGTGGAGCATGCACTTCTGATTTACCAGTACAAATGGCTTACACAGGCATGGAAAGTAAACTGCTGAAAGCTCTTTAAGATCAAAGATGAGACTTATTAGCAGGACTGTCTGGGGAGCTTTTTCTCATCACTTCCTTGCCATGTTAATTTGGTACAAAGGTACTTCCCTGACAGTCCTATTTGCACAACACAATACCCACATTTTGTAACACATTCCCTGCACTAACATCCATGCCATGACCCCCATTTCCCCCTCACTCTGCTGTTGCATTTTGTTTCCTTCTGTTTCTCTTGGTTTGAATGGTTTGAGTTGGAAGGGATCTTGTAGATCTTTTAGTTCCAACACCACTGCCATGGCCAGGGACACCTCCCACTAGACCAGGATGCTCAGAGCCCCAACCAATTTGGCCTTGAACACGTCCAGGGATGGGCATCCACAGCTTCTCTGGGGAACCTGTGGCAGTGTCTCACTGCCCCCACAATAAAGAATTTCTTCCGCACATCTAACCTAAATTTCCCCTCTCTCAGTTTGCACCCATTATTCCTTGTCCTGTCACTGCAGCTCTTGATGAAGAGTCCCCCTCCGGCTTCCTTGCAGGCCCCCTTCAGATACTGGAGGGTTCCTATGAGGTCTCCACACAACTTTCTCTTCTCCAAGCTGAACGGCCCCAACTTTCTCAGCCTGTCAGTACCAACTGTTCTTTTGATTCCTGTTTTCTTACAGCATCTTCTTCTACCTGCAGGTAGGAAATAACGACACGACAAACGCACCCGAAACACTGCAGAAATAGGCAATTTTGGTTGCTGTGACCTCATGGCAGAATGGTACTCTGCAGCAACCTGAAATGCTCCTACATAACAGCAGTCTGCAAGAACTAAAATACATGGTCATGAAGTACTGTGACAAATAACTCACAGAAGATATTTTACCATGGTTTTTCTGTATATTTTTCACTATTCCAGAATTCAGTTCGGTATAACTGAGCCCTGAAGAATTTTGTGCTGAAATTCAATGGCCTGTAGGACATCCTAGTAGAGATAATTTATTCCGTAGAGCTGGTTTTAGCGAGGAGGCAATATTGTCTCTCCCTCAGAAAGCATTATCCTTCAGTTCTTTGTCAACTTACCAATTTAACACTCATCACAATTTAGAAACTGCAGATGTAGCTTCTTAAATATCACTATCAAAGCATCCAGAACAAGACTTGATACATAACTTAGAACATGCACAAACCAGCTTCTCTCAACCTGATGTAGTCGATGGCTCCTTCATGCACTACTTGTTAACTATTTCATGTTCAACTCTTTGCCCAGCCCCACAGATTGAAGCCAGGCTCATGAAGCAGACCTTCCTCATTCTATTGCTTCCAACCAAAATCTATAAAGTAATGCCCACACCTGAAAACCATCTGCCTCCAAGGGGACTGTGAGACAGAGCAATTGGTCCTTGAAGAGCCTGTTCCCTAAAAGTAAGTGCTACAGAAAAGAAGGGAAATCAAGCTCTTATCCTAGCACTTGCCCACTAGCTGTGTATCCCAGTCCCTAATTCCAGCTACCTAGAACCTGCTTTCATCCTAACAGCTCTCAGCAATCCTTCAAGTCTCACTCCAGAAAGAGAGAAATCTCCTACTATTTTCTAACTTTCCATCTCAGCTTCTCTCAAGCACCTTCTGGGAAGTCCTGAAACAAAGATGCTTTCCTCAAAGCTTTATCATTTTCTGCTACTTGTGAGGCCCTTGCATGAAGAATCTTTGCCTGGCTAACACCATAAAAAATGCCGTAAAGGAGCACAAATCATCTGGGCACAGAGCCATCCATAAATGGAGCACAGGCATTACTGTTTGAGAAGAAATTATTCAACTTGAATTTTTCTAACTTGAATTATTTCAAAAGAGAACATTTTATAATTTTCTGTTCACAAGTAAAGACCTTGACACAACCAGCCAACTGAACCAACCAGTCTTTCACGGAAACAACACAGGGAAAATTACTTTAAACAAAGAACTCCGGAATGCACTAATACATAATAACCCATTTCTCTCTGTGTCTTTCCTTCTGACTTTCTCAGAAAGAAAAGCTGCTTTACATACCAGATTCTGCTAGCCTTCAAACGGAGATCACGCTGGCCAAATTAATAGTACCATTCTTACTTGTACCAACTATGGCGCAGTTCAGCGTATGTGAGTTCTCTAGCAAAATGACTGTACGTTCTGAATTTCTATCTTGGTGCAAGCCTAGATTCTGCATGATGTTCTCTCACTGTGCAGGAAAATCTTTTACACCTCATCTTCTCACATCAAGTTTTTCAAAAATAGGTGGCTACATCATGTTTCCCCAAGACATAATGTTCTGTCTTTATCACGAATGAAACCAACCTGTGGACTGGGTTTCTGGTGAGATGATTAGTATTTGAAGCAAGAGAAAAAGCAGATATGCCTAGTCCTCATTAAGTTGTTCCTTTTCAGAGAGTAAATGTTAATAGGGATTTTCAATGCTGAGAGAAAACTGCAAATCAGACATTAAACTATTGGAAATACTTATTTAGAAAAAGAGGTGTACATCACTGCCACATCGAAGGTTTTCCAGTGCGTAACAATATACTAACTTTACAAGAAGAACCTCTCTCTTTCACAGAAGCATTTCATAATCCTAAAACATGTCAATGCAAAAGTGTCCCAGTTGTGATTTTGAAATGTAGTCACCTTTCCTCTCAGTTAACAGGACTTTCAAGATTAAAATATCTGTTTCAGGTACATGATTCCAAAATTTACTCATATATGTTCACCCCCCTAATAAATATGGCTGAACAGTAAAGATGGCTTTGATAGTACTTCTAGGGTATTTTCTTCAGTGACATTTGAAAGATTCAACATATTTAAAAAAAAGAATAGGTCTATAATCTACTCAGGTTTGTCGTTGAATTCAGGTTACTTGCTTTCAGAAAAACACACATTTTAATCTCTACATTCTTTATAGTTTTAACTCTAAATGAAAGGCGTCTTTGCAAATGCACTTTGTTACATATTTAAGGAGAGTGAGGAGCACACAGACATGGAGAAGGAGATTGTTTTACTTTGTGCAAATCTGGTCTCTCTTTGCTCTTATTATTAAAATTGTGACTGTTGGAAATAGAGACACTAAGCTGCTATTAGTCTGAAGCAAATTTTTGCTTGGTCTTTTGCAGGTTCATGTATGAGTGTTCCTTGTATGTTCTTCATTCTGAGTCTCCATAATGTTTTATCTCCCCTGTTTAGACCTGAGTGACTTGAAAGGTTTACCACATTAACTGAATCAATTTGATTTCTTTAAATGGATGGAATGTAGAATTTCTCTAGCCTGTCTCTGCTTGGAAGACAGAAAGTTGTGTTTGATTAACATATGACAACCAGAAATGTAACTGCAGACTGATTTCAAAACATCAAGAAACAGAGAAATCCTACCACTTCTTTTGAAAGTTTATTTTACTGGTTGATCACTTTCAGAGTTAAACTCCTGAACCTTTATTTGTATGGGTAAATTCTTCTGGTCAGTCCCATTTCTGAATTATTGCACATGTGCCGGTGCTACATGGCTCTCTTGCTGTCACAGTGTTTGGAATTTGGGACTGCACCTTGAACTTGCTCAAACCTTTTGTGAGTACTCATCCATTGCTTGTATTGTATTAGCAAAGAGTGACACCAGCTAAGATTTCACTGACAGGTGCATAGTACATGTCTGTTTTGTGATGAACAGGCAAAATGCAAGGTGTGAGAAAAGTCTTTCCTCTTTTTACAGATGAAGAAAAAGGAATTTACAAAGGAATAAATGAAGATCTGAAACTTGTCTGAGAGGAACAAGAAGTTTGTGGGAACTGAACCCAGAAGGCAAATTCATGTCTAAAAAGCCCAGAAAAGAGTCAAACAATTTATATTTATAACTGATTAGAGCTCCTGTCCTAATTCTCTTTTCTGATACCAACTGCTTACTGCCTCATACCCTGTAAACTCAGCCTATGCCTTGATGCACTCCCACATACATGGCACCAGGCTGACACCACTTGTGTTGTTTCAGTCTAAGCAAATTACAAATTGGGAAGCTTTTAGTCAGCAGCTAATGTGATAGTTTCACTGTCTTTAATGGATATGAACAATATATGTTGTGCCTTGTTACATACATTTTCTTTCTTTGCCAGTAAAAGCATTTCTGTGACCAGAGTACTGTGTGGCACGCTGATTCTGAGTGAGTGTTTCGTGACAAGCTGAATCAAACTCACTTCCTCTGGGGTCCTGCACAGAATTTTGCCTTTTGGTTTAAATTTTCACTAAGTCCTTTCCTGAGATCTTTTGATTGTCTTTTTCATGTTTTGTCCTGTAACATCTCAAGTAAAACAATACAGCTGCTACTGTCTGCTATGGCTCTTGGCTTATCCATCTAATTATCTAAACCCTGAAATTATAGAATATTCTCCTACTTGGTCCAAGATGGACCAGAGATAGACCTAAGTATTGGTTTGTAAAGCAGCCTTAATAGTCTTCATTTTGGCATAGCATATTTAATAGGTATTGTTGTTTCAATCTTGTGTTAGTTTGGCTGTGGTATACAAAGGGTATTTCCACAAATCACATTATTTAAAAGAGACAGGTTTTTTGCTTGCTCTGTGGTAGATTTGCATATATCACTCTCGTCAACTATAATGAAAGTTACACATGTAAAAACCCTGGTGGCAGATAGTGATAAGGCAGATTTGACACACATCACTCTGCAGATAAGGACGCTACAAGACATTGACATTTATAGTGAAATGCTTTGAGGAAGGACTGTATATAATTGATAATGAGATGCAGATGGCTGGAATGAACTGGATGCAAGAAGGTGACCAGCCTTGGAAGAAAGTTTGTGGCAGAAGCCATCCCATAGAAAAGAGCAGACATAGAAAGGGCAGGCCTGATTTGCTCCTCTATCCTTACTGCAGAATAAGTGTTACTGAAAGTAAAAAAGAAGGGCTGGGGAGAAAACACCCCCTTCAAGACCAGAAGATGGGCTTGGAAGATTTGACAGCAGCACGATAGTTTGCCAGTTTCCTTCTCCCCATCTCCTTCCATTTCACAATGGGAGTCTTTGAGTGCCTAGTGAAGGTTCCCATCTTAAACACACTATGTCTTTAATGCAGGGTTAAGAAAAAAGTAGCAAGTGGTTATTGAAATGTCATACATCATTTCCCATGCCTCCTGCACGAAGAATTCTTTCTGTCTTTCTGTTACAGAAATGGCATCCTCTGTTTACTTGAATGGCAGACACTCCTTTCCCCTAGCTTCCACTTTAAATAGTTTCAGATATAACTCAAAGCTGGTTTAGAACTCCAACGCTGATTTCCTTGCCACTACCCTGGTGATTGGTCATACAGTACAGCTATTGCTTGCGAATAATCACAAGTGACCTTGAGATCTAGCCAAGCCTGTAGTAGGTTTGAGGACTCTGCTTGAAAATACAGCCCATTCAGTTAACTGAACTTGAAATGGGGAGCCTGGGACCTGCCTAAAGAAGTATGGTTATTGCCCGTAAATGAACTGAGCCAGGGATTTGAAATCTTCAAGAAACCTTAAAGCCAGAAAAAAGCTTCCAGTGAAATCTTATAATCATCAAGCCTGGGAGAAGGCTTTAGATGTAAGCTTATGACTTGTTTGCTACATAATGTTGATTTAATAAGCTTCTCTCTATTCCATTAATGTCTTTTAATGCTGGATTCTGTTGGCTCACAGACTTCTTTCCTCTGCTTAAAGAAAGTGGAATCTAATAGCCTGTTGCCTCAGAGAGATGCAACTGTTTATTTTCCATATATTACCACAGACAGTCTCTTGCATTAAGAATTGATCACCATTCATAGGCATTTTCTTCAAACAGCTGAAACCAGAACTGTTAACTGCAGAAAGAAACCAAAGACATCTCAAATAACTTGCTAGGAGATGACCGACTGCAGGAAAAAAGAACGGGAAATACACCAAGCTGCAATGGGGAGAGAACCAGGCTTTCTGGTACATTTTAAAGACTCTCTTCCTCATAATCAGAAGGGATCTTGAAAAGCCAGAACACAAAGATTGTAGGTATAAGATGCCTTGAACAAATATTACATAGATAAAACAAAGATGTATACAGTCCCCTTCCAGAGGTAACCCATGTGAGCTGACAAAATGCAAGGCCTCTCAGTGCCACACGATGGAAGCCAAAGAAATTCGTGCCAGAGGACTCTGAACATCCTTTGCAAACATCCTTTGCGGCCACATGTGAGCTGATCTGGGCCACGCTGCTAGCCAGGCCCGCGGAGCCAGGTGAGCCCCGCTCAGGCAGCGGCCCCCGCTGTGGCGGGGCCTGGCGCTCCGCAGGGGCCACACGCTGCCTGTGGTGGCACCGGGGCCAGCATCCCTTGGCTATGCTCCCCTGTGCCCACACACCTCAGCTGGGAGGCCGGCAGACCTGCCGCAGGCAATCTGTTCAAATCTCGTTTGGCCAACACTCCTCCGGTGCCCATCAATAAATCCTTGAAATGAGTCTTTTTGCATAGCCGAGCGAACTCCCCGTTTCCAGCTCTTGCCAAAAGAATCCATTCTAATCTGCTTTAAACGTTATCCCACTGATGCATCAGTTTTTTCCCGCACCTCGTCTCCATTTTCCCCCCACAAGAGGGCACTAACACTGCATCCTTTGAGGAGTTTTATTTCCCAACGAAACCGGTGCCTCAAAGGAAACCGGTGGAGAGAAGCCAGAGGGACCCGGCATAAGATTTCAGATCTAGAGCAACTCCCTTCCCCCCGGGGCTCCACGCTTTTAATTCCAAGGTTTTGATTCAGAAACATCTCTGGTAACAGCAGCATGAAGCCTCTAATAGAAGACAGTTGCATAAAGCCACTAATAGGAGATGGTAGTTCACAGGCATATATTTGATTTTATTTCTGTTTTGTCTCTTGGCCTCCGCTTCAAGCAGTGAGACTATAAAAAAATATGGGCGTCTCTGGAATTAGAAACCTTCATGGACCTTAAGAGAAACCAGTCGGAGAGCTGAGAAATACCAGACACCAAACGTCTCTCGAAATAAAACATACATGAGACAGCCAAGAGACAAATCCTATTCAGGGAAATCAGAGTGAAGTAAAAACACAACTAAAATTGCCATAGGATGGGGAGAATCTACTGAATAGAGAACAAGCTAAAAAAAGCCCTTGTACTGCATAACCTGACACGGTGACAGCTATGGATGAGACAAGATAAATATACAGAGAAAATGAAAATCAAGAAAGGAAAGCACTTACCTACTTAGTGTGGTCTGTGGGTTTATGCTTGCAAATACAGAAATAATTCTAAAGAAAGGAAAATCTAGGCTAAGTACCAGACAAGCTTTCTGTGCATGGCAGAGAGCCCACATGCTCTCATGCAGGCAGTGAATGACCACATTTGTGCCACTAATTTGGTTCCCTTATTCTGGAATTTCTAAATGCAGGGCTAGCCTTCAGGGACAGGACATAGCTACCAAGATGGTGTTACTTGGCTTCTGCTAGAGCTTTAGTTTACTTAATCTACTAACAGACATATTTTTATACAACTCTGTGATCAGGGAATTATAAGAAAGCCCTGTCATGCTCTCTCCTCCTCCTCCTCCCCTGGCTGCACACAGCACTTTCTCAGGCAAAAGCAGAACAGTTTTCACCAAGGCCTGTAACTTGAGAAACAGGGGTGCTTGATGAAACCAATACAGCATCGTGTTAAAACGGATAAAATAAATTGCCTCTTGACAAAACACATAGAGGATTTCTGGTATTTGCTACCACAGGAGGATTTTGATGCTCAGGGTACATAAGGGGTATGGACCGCAGACAATGGCCAAGCTTGCACTGTCTCCATAAACAACTGCTTTTACTGTTATTCCTGGAGAGAGAACATGGCATGACAGACCACTGGTCTGGCTCAGGAGTGTACTTCTATATCCCCATGTTCCCCCCTTCCACTCTTCTGATATAGGCAGAGTTGTAACAACCACAACTTTTAATGCTATGATCACTCACCA
This sequence comes from Mohoua ochrocephala, assembly GCA_013398855.1. NCBI lineage: Eukaryota > Metazoa > Chordata > Aves > Passeriformes > Acanthizidae > Mohoua > Mohoua ochrocephala. Next base: position 248,418 of record VZTA01002276.1, on the reverse strand, counting down.
ACTATCTAGAGACTGCATAGAAAGAGGGCACCTTGAAAAGTTGATTTGAAAAAGGATTCGAGAGTATCCACAAGTCTCTCAAAGCCACCACCTTGCAGGGGTCCTGAGGTTCTGCACACAGAAAACCTGCTGGAAATTGCAGCCTGAACTGTGGTTGGAACCATTTGCTGTCAGAAGATGCAACTCCTGCAAGCCAAACACCCTTCACCAAACTGCATCAGTTTGGCTTAAGTTTATTTTGGCAAACAAACAGAAGGGGGAAGGGCAGGTACTCTTGGTATTGTCCCAACATCCCATTCCAATGTTTTTTGAATGAAGCCTTTTAGTTTTCCTTGTTTTGATTGAGCTTCAAGAACTAGTTTTTCAAAGTACAGCATATAAAATAAAAGAAAGAAAATCAAACTTTAAGGTGTAGTAGTCCGTGGATTCTGAATCACTTTAACACTTCTGGAACATGAAATTTCACTACACAGTGAAGGAATTAATATATCCAATTTTGACAGGCATAGCAGTAGTAAAAAAAAAGAAGGTAATGTTTAATATTCTATGGTATAGGAGTAGCCATCTGTTTTCAGCCATATCTTCACTGTTCTCGTCATATGAAGGTTTCACTAGAAAAATTCACAAAGGAAGGTTTAGTGTTTAATGCTGTAAGGAATATAGAGACAGTATACACAAGTCTTTCCAGGGGAACGCCTCAAAAGAAACTCTCCTGGACTTTCCGAGGCTCTAATTCTCCTAATGTCCAGAAAGGAATCCCTTTCAGGACCACATATTTATTGCATGGACACCAAACCCTACGACTGCTCTTCATAGGTCTAGGCAAAGAAATTAGTTCTGTTAGAAAGAATTAAATTATTTAGAAAATCAGTTCTTCAAGAGGATTTCAGCAGTGGCTCAGAAAATTCCGTTTCTGGATCATCTTTTTGTGTGGCCTTATGCAGGTGGTGTCATCAGGCCTGTAGATACTGGCAGTGATGGGCAGACCACACCTGTGTGGTTGCACCCAGGCACGCGCATAGCCCATTCCACCAAACAGCCTCATTTTCTCTGTCAGGCTTAACACCTACTTGCCTGTGAGAAGGGTTATTTCCCTGCCTTATGAGGAGGAGGGGGAATAACATCGGAGAGACAAAATCCACTAACAATTCTGTAGTATTCAAATACTGCTGTAGCGTAGGCGGCAGGAACAGAGCTAAATCGTTATCGTACTCTACTTACACCTACTCATGGACACACTGATTCATATTGTGAGCGTCTGCAGAATACACTGGATTGTACTTACTTTCCATTACAAGTAATAAACCGGTGTTTGAATCTAGCTCATCCTTCTATGGTTTTTCATGTACCTCTTCTCTATTGAGGCGTATTTCTTGAAATTACTCTTTTGTAGCCTTTGTTCTGAAAGCAACTTTGAATAAAAACTACTGGAAGTTAAAGTAGTTGCTGTACTATTTTTCCACACATTTTACAATTCAGTCCCAGGTTTCATATTAAACGGTTCTACTCCCTGTTTTTAAGGCTAAGCAGAAAACTTTGTTCAAATGACTACTGACAACCCAAGCTGCCTGAAAAGATGTAAACAGAAAAGGCTTTTGTCCCAGGCTCACGCTATGGGATGTCACTGAACAGAAAGCCAGTTACACTCAATATTTTGCAATTTACATAAATTATAGGAGTTTTGTTTCTTTGTTTGTTAGGTTTTTTCCTATTATTTCACAGTAAATTTTTCCTCTCCAGTGGTTATTTGTGGGTCATAATGGGAGACTAAAATATGTAAAGTGGGGAAACAGAAGTCTGGAACAGTAATATTAAAACACTTACCATGTTCCATGCATTAGCACAGTAAATGCTGTAGAATTTAAATTGTCTACGGACTCAGCACAGACAAGGTGCCAGAAATCTGCAAGTTCTAATCTCATCTTTGCAGCTCTAGAATTAGGCATAAGAGAATTAACTCATCATACTTTATTGCTTGAGAGCATCTATAAACTAAAAGTTTATTTCAGATATTCTTCCATGATTGATTCACAGTTTTACTGCAGTTGTTTGCTTAATGGCCTTTCGAGGCAATAACTCTTCATACATAAGCCTGTCCAAAACATGGAAACTTGTTTCCTAATTCATTGCTGGAAGTATCAGGACAGGGAACATGTTCCCAGTGAACAAAACTCCCTATCATTTTAGCATGAATTTTTGCTCGCACCAGGATTTGCTAGCTGTACCCACACAAGTGTTTCTTAAGCTCCTTTTGGTGTCAGAATTCATTACAAGATCTCCTGCCTAGGAGACGTTTCCATCCTTTCCCCTTTTTTTCATTTTTCTTTTTAGAAAAGTGAGATAATACTTGAGAAAGATGCCAGATCAAAAAGCCCTCAAGTCCTCCTTGCAACACTCCAAATCCCATGTCAAGAAACACTCATCTCTCCTCCCAAGCATGACTCTTAACCCTTTGTCTAATAAAATAATTGAAACCTGCTCCCGGGCTCTCCTGTACTCCTCCATCTCCCTTGAAATTCTCAAATGAGATGCCCGCGTGTTGCCCTTTGAACCCACAATGAGTCTATGGAAGTCAAAGCAATTAGTTTAATACATCTAGAGAGCACAGAAGTTCCTCTCGTGTCTGGGTCTGAGCCTGCAAGGAACTGCGCCTCCTCAGCTGCCTTTGACTGAGGATGTCTGAGCACTTCCGAGAAGACCAAGACTAGCTGAAATTAAAGCTCGTGGATGGAAGAAGACTGTTAATATTAAAGGAATGATAAAGCAATTTTGCGTTAGTAAATATAGGACAGGAAATGCAAAAAATGTAGGTGATGGTATAGCATGATAACAAAAAGATGAAATTAATAGCAAGGAATGTTATAGATGGGGCCTGAAATAATGGGGCTGATAATAAAGACAGAGATGGAGTAATGCTGATTCCCAAGACATCAATCTTGGCAATAAACCTGTTAGTAAAATTCAGCCTCATCAAAGCAGAAGTGAAATTGTAACATTTAAGTCTAGGTAGAATGATATATTGCCATCTCATGGGAGGGACAATACAGGTACGTGTCACCACTGGCAGCACTTTGCTGAGAGAGAGGAAGAGAGGGGAAAGAGGAGTCTAAATCAAAACACCCAAGGTCCTTCTCTTTCCCTTCAAGACACTAACTGTTGCATGGGGAGAGAATTTCCAAATGTAGGTCCCAGTTTCAGGGAAGGGGAATGCCTGCCAGGGCCCCTTGTGTCCTGTAAGCCGGAAAAGGTCTCTCTCCTCTCCCAGGGAACCTGCTAACCACACTGGATCTCTGCCTCTCAAAAACTGAGCTGCTGCCTCCTTATGTTCTTATGCCTCTTGGATCAGGAGAGAGCTGCTGAGATCTCCGAGGATTCCTCTGCCTGTTACTCCTGCCATCAGAGGAAGAATGCCCTGCTTGAAGAGAGTAGTCATCTTTACAAATTAGGATATAAACCTCACAAGTTACGGGACTTCCCAAAATAACAAAATGTAAGAGAAAGGGACACAGACATTCAGAGAACAGGGTTCTGAAGGCAATTTTTGAAAAATCTGAACACATTATTGCATTATCTTTCAAACTTCTTGTATTTTTTCAAACTTTTATTGTACTTTCTCTTGTATGTTTCCTTGAAGAAGCAAAATAAGATGGTACTAAAACTTTAAATAGAAATACTACATTTTTTGCATGCTCTGCCACCTTCCCAAGAAAACAGGCTGCAACAGTAGCCTGTTTTGTCGAAGAAGTGACTGTTTGACTTTCAGAGCCCATTTTTCCAACCTCTTCACTTCCTGTCCACATCACTGTTCAGAGAAATAGATTTTCCTCCACAGAGTGACATGCTTGTCATATCTACTGCTGGCTTTTTAATTGCAGTGGCTGTAGCATTAGGTCAGGCTTCAGATATTGAGTTACAGTAGCCTCTTAACTAACCTGTTGCATAATTCTGATTCAGCAATATATTATATGCTGGATTCATTCTTCACATTAATGGAAATATAGCTTTTAATGCAGTTGGAATACAGTGCTGTAGGTTTTGATTCAGCAGCAGATTATGTGCTGAATTCATTCATAATATTAATGGAAGTTTTAAGTGCTGTTGGAAGATGTCATGGAGAGATTTTTTATTTTTCATTCCACACTGTTTTCAAAAATACATTTGAAGGCTTTTTAGATGTTGCAGCACATCCAGATGATGCAGCAAAGAGATGCAGCTCTGGGTAACGAACCAAAGGCCTTGCATTCAGGTACCCTGAAATGTCAGATTTCCACGGATCTAGCTTCACTCTTCTGCACCCTGAGCAACTGCGAGGCCACATTTAGCAGAAAGGATTTCATGGGCCTGGTGGTACATCTAGGTTGGCCAGTAAACAGAAGCTTCACTTTTTCCACACTGTGCCTTCTTGGAAATAAAAAAGATGCAGGGGTAAGTACAGAATCTACATAGTACTGAGAGGAATGACAGAAACCACTGAAAGTATGGTCTTGAAACTCCTATCAATAACCTGTGAAAAGTACTCTTTACTCTCCACAAGCTGCTTTGCACAGGGTCTAAGACCACTACAGTCTTTTGGAAGAGGTCTCCAATGTGGAATATTTTAGCCCCGAAGGCAGGGTCTGCCTAGCTAACACCATGGTAAAAAAGCCTATAACCCCACTAGAGGACAAGTAAGATTTCCTCTAAAAGTCCCATATTCCCAGACTCTCATTCCTTCCTGCAAAAGCACCTGAAGACTTGCAGCTGCTCAGCTTCTTCCTCTCTAGCACTGCACATTCATGGCTGCTCAGAAACCCATCGGACGCCCCAGCTCATTGAATCAGAGGGGTGTGGGATTTTCTCTCTCATACACATCATGATAGTCATTGTGTAGAGGATATTAAAATTAGGAGCCACCTGCATGTGGTTTCAGAACAATCCAGCTGAGTTTGTAAGATAGGAAGAAGGGAGTGTGAGTGTCTGCTGGGGCTCAGATATCCCCAAAGTATGGATGTATAGAAGGCAGTTATGAAGTGTATTGATCCTCTTGCTAGATGCTGGACTAAAGCCCAGACCTATGCAGACTGAGAACAGGATCTCTATTTTGTGCCAGCAGAGCCACCAGGATGGCTGACTTGGAAATTTGGATCAACTGATGGAAACGTGGACATCTTGTTATCACAAATACACCATTTGGATAGAATTTTTCACAGTAAAGCACACAATAGCTTCTCAGTATTGCAAAATCCCGCATACTACTATCTCAGCCTGAAGGTGAAGTTTGAATTGCATTGGAGTGTAAATCAACACACCAGAGATGACTTGGGTCTCAGTGGACACCGTAGCTCTCGAGAAGCAGCATCCTGGATGAACTTACCCCATTGCAACCGTCCCAAACTCTTCAGAGATATGGGCATTGACAACAACACATTTGTAAGAAGCTTTAAGTCGCTGCTAAGAATACTGCAAAACATGATTGTGTCACACTATGTATTTTTGCTGACATCTCATTTCCTCTCTCGTTTTGTGGTGAAGGTATAGACAGGGTTTATTATCAAGTCATCCTTCCTGTGGTAACAGATGGAAGTAACAAAAACAAAAAAGCACACAAAAGGATTATTAACATCTATGGCAAGCTTCTCGATACTCTGGCCATTAATTCTGAGTACTGCAAGCTGGAATGTATTATCACATCCAAGTGCACCCAATCTCCAAAGAAGGAAGAATAAATAATATGAAGAACGGACATATGTTCACAGAATATTGATCCAGAAAGAGACATAAAGCATTTGACAATGGATACAACACTAAAATATTATTAGGATTAATAAAGTTTTTCTTTAAAAAAATTACATAAAATTCACTAGTTTTATGGACAAGCACTTGATTTTACCCCTGTTAGGTTTCAGCTGCAGAACCAAAAGGTTGCTGCTGAACAATGGGCTATTACCTGAGCAGTTGCCTCCTGCAGCTGTAAGCTCAAAGCCTGTTTTCGGATAAAGAAAGAATTTGGTGATCCTAGCTCTGTTTCTTTTTTTATGTAACTCATAAAACACACTGACAAACTGGCTGTCCTGCTGCAAAAAAACCCACAGATTGGATTAACAGGATTCAGGGTTGAGGTGCAGTGGCTGAACTACAAGATGAAGCTTGTACAGAACATGCATTGTGTCTAGTTCAAACCAGAGCAATTAGCTGTTCACTTTCATGACTATTAAATGCACTCATAATTAAAATTTAAAAGTCTGAGGTCTATACTATTTTTTCCAAGCTCCAATTATGAGTAATAAGATTTAAGTTTAAGTTTAACTTGTCTTTTAATAGAGGGTAAAGAGCCCTTATAAATCAGTCAAATAGAAATTGCTATTGAAGAGCTATTACTGAAGAATTGCTGTCGAAGTAAAACTAATTAATATCTGTCACTGCAAAGAGTTAACTACAGAAAACTTTCCTGCTTAACTACCAGCACTATTAAACCACCAGGACTTACATCATCAAAAGAAAAAGTAGGAGAGAACACACTGTTTCTTTTGACATCAGCTTTTATCTTCTGCTCTGGCAAGATTCTGAAGCCTTTTTTCACGAAATCTGACCAGACAGAACCGAAGCCAGGTCTGGCTTCCCCAATTAGCTCTGGCAATGTGGTGTCCGATCATGTTCTCAAATGGCTTCCCCTTAACAGAACTTTTGGATCACAAAATTACAAAAAAGAGACAAGCTCTAAAGAAACAGACAGGTTAATAAGTTTCACCAAAGAGACCCAAAGATGGCTTTGCCACCTTGGGCCCAGAAGTGCTAGCCAGCTCCTGAGATCACACAGAGTGGTCTCAGGTCTCCTCCATGGCTCGTAGCACACAACAACGCACGGGGCTGCTTGAAATGGATGAGCACTATCCCTGTTCAACAGTCAGAATCAAGCTCGCTCATTAGCTTCGGTCCCTGGTGATACTCGTCTGTTCCAGCAGACACTCATGACCTCACACCTACCTATTACTGTGGCAAAAGAGATCTTGGAAGACCGAAAGTACAAAATTTGATGCTGTCTGGTGCAATATTTTCTTTCTGGCCCTGGGACATCTTCTTAACCGGAATTGCAGATTCGTATTAGTGGAGCACTTACTGGATGACTTTTATGGGTTAATCCTTCAGAAAACATTAGATTCACCTTCCCAGAGTCTGTCCCAGTCCTGAAAACATGCAATAGCCTCTCCAAAGAAAGCTTTGATTGCTTATTCAGAAGCCCTCATCAGAGATTATCAGAAATGTTTGTAATGATAAAATTAAGGCCCTGAGCAAGCGAGTATAATTTTAAAGCTGGTCCTGCTTTGGGAGGGAATAGAACCAGGTATCTCCAAATGTCCCTTCCAATGAAGATTGTTTCTATGATCATGCCTTGCATTCTACTGCACATGCACAAATACATGACAGTAAATGTATATAACTGGATCAGGCCATAATCAATCTTTTTTTTTTTTAAAAAGAAGCAATTTTACTTTGACTGTATCATTTTTATAGTAACCTCCCTGTGATAGATTTCCTGAAAGGGTATTATTATCAGCTGTAACAGCAAACCATGTATCCCAAGTATTTTCCTGACTTGAACAAATTATAAAGTCCAGATTTCACTTGAGCTCAACACAGCACACCTCCACTGGATATTCTTTGTCTCTCCTGCTGTCCTTTGGCATGGTAAGTATTCATATTTTCCATGCCCAATAGCAACCAGTGCAGGATTTCAGGGTGGTAGTGGCCTCCCTTCCTTTGGCACGAGGGTGAGGAGTCAGTACACACCGCCATTTCTCCAGGGCACCTCAGATCCAGGCAGGTGTTGGCAAATTGGAGGGAATTAAAACAGCAGGAATAAACGTGATTAAGCAACAGAGGTGACTTTATGATGAGAGATTAAAAAAACCTCAGGTTAAAAAGTTTGGTCAAAAGTTGACTAAGGAAATGGATATTTAACTACACTCGGTATGGCTTTCCTTTTACTTTAAGAAGGCGTAAAGCTCAAAAGAGAAAAGTGTCAATCTACAAAAGACTGGAGAAATAATCCAAAATGGTCCAAGAGCTGCTGAAGGGAACTGACTAAAAAACAAAGACAGAGGTTTTTTAGATGTGCAAACCAAGATAGTGCCATTTCTTTCAACTTCTTTATAACAGCTGAGGATCCTGGCCTGCCTGATTTTGATTTTGACACTTGTCTGAGCAGACCATGTTTTCCCAAATTATCTCCACTGATAACCTGACTGAGAGCAGTTAGGTTAAGGCATGGCAGAGTAATTCAGTCTTTGTACCTAGCCACTCTTTTGACATCCCTGCTGAAAATCTGTACTTCTGGTAACAATTGCATTGGTGATCATATTTTTAATGAAAATGGCTAGCTGTCCCCTAGAAACTGGAATAAGATGGTCTAGGTGATTTTCAGGAGAAATGCCTGAAAAGGGAAACTGCAAGTAGTCTCAGCATAGCAGGGGTGGAAGTCCCATCAAGTATCAGACAAACTGAACTGAAAAGAGCAGTGACAGATTTTTCAGTGAAAAAAATATGGTAAGAGCTCCTAGAGGGGCAAGTAAGCTGGACTGTGTTTGGCTGGGGAGGTTTTTTTTGGCAGAGGGAGGTTAATATAAACCTCCTCTTAACCCATCCTCAATGTCATACACCCACACTTCAGGCTGCAGTGCCAGAGCTCACCAACACGGCTTGTGGCCTGATAGCTTGCTGCAGTTTGGACTTGCTGCTCCTTCGCCTTCAGTCTGGTTTCCTGAATATTTTTCCAGTTCAGAATTAATTTGGGGAAATGGCTTCATCAGGAGAGCTCTGAGAAGGGGAAATGTTCAGCCTTCCTACACATAATCTCTACATTTTATATCTCACTAGCAGAAATCTCTTTCGGAGGTGACAAACCAGGCCAACCTCCACGTCTGCTATGTCATTCTCTATTTGAGGCAGTCCAGCTAACTGGGACAACAAATCATGCCTTGGATTTGCAGTTTTTAGCTGACCACTGGAGATGAGCTGAGCCACCTGCTGCACTTCTGTGTCTCAGAGATGAATTGCTATCGAAGCAATGATTAGCTAATCCATTGTATTGGATGAACATTCCTTAGTGCTCCCAAGAAAAAGGAATATTTTACTTTGCTGTTCGTAATAAAGACACTCAAAATGCTCTACTGTTAGCAGTTACTATGGCAACTTCCAGCAATTTATTTTAAACATGGGAAAGACTCATTTTTTCACTGGTTACCTGATTTAGTTTGGTTTTTCTGACTTGAAATCTGATATTACATGTAAAACGGCCACCAAATACTGCTGTCATGGCCACCTCAAAGATCCAGTGATCTACTAGGCCAGATCTTGACTGCTGATCTTGAGCTGAAGTTTTAGTGACTTCAACAGAACTACTTGGAACGGTAACCCAGCAGGATGGAATTTAAAAACCTCTGCCTTTTGTATGCCTACTTCAATTTGTTGTATTGAGAAAACAACACAGCTAGCTCTTTGTCAAATAAAGGTCTGCGGTTAGTTTCAGATACAAGCTCACCAACTTGAATTTGAAATTGGGAGTGGGGGTTTGTTATTACCCAGATTAGTTATCAGATTTTCAGTAGTAAAACGACTTCATTCATTGTTGGGTCGATAGTTGCCATTATGTTTAAGGTTGCGACTACCTGTACAAAACACACAAAAGCTGGAAACCTCTGATCTTTCCATCTCTCCTTATCTGTATTTTTCTTTATAGAAAAGCAAAGCTGTTTAATGCTGGAAGAATGAGTGCCATTCCTCATTCTGGAAAAAAAACCCCAATAGCTTGTGCCTTTATAACCTGCCAAAAGGAAACACCAAACTGAAGTTCTAGTCCAAATTCTGCAGCTGGATCCAACTTCATGTAACAGAGGGAAACGTAGAGGCAGAACTAACTTTAATGACAAAGCAGCCTGTATGCATGTGAAACTATTTTACTGGTTTTACATGTTGGGAAGAAATATAATGATCATTCTGTGCCACACGAGTCTTTTATGCTCTGAGCTTCACCAAGACTATAAAATACATTTCTACTGAAAAATACAGCCTTCTGTAACGCGAGAACATTTGGGAACCATTAGCAGCATGAATGAAGTATTAGATACAGCCTGTGACATCAAGAACAAGGAAAGCCAAACAGTTCAAATCAAGACAAAGAAAATGCCAAGAGACAATGTAAATTCATAGTTAAAAAGGACAAACTGGCAAGCATCTTAAAGGGATATTACAAGGGGAAGGAGAACTGGCACAACTTCATGGAAGTTAAGTAGTTGTTCTTGGAAATCAACTAGGATACATGGCATGGAAACATAAAATGATAAGAACTATTTGGCATTTGGATCCTATTTATAAATAACCTCCCATTTCTACTTTAATAAATCAGGCTGTTTTAGGAAGTGCTGACTTTGTACCTTTTGGCTTTATCAACAGTACTTCAATAATGTTTAGGAAATAAACTTCACAGGAAAACCTCGGATGTTCAATTAGTTTTAAATGTTTAAGGGTAGGAACTGAGATAATTAAATTAAAAGGATAATGGTGGTTTAATGCTTTGTGGCTCACATGAGATTTATACATTCCAATATAACCTCAAGCTGTACATATGGCATTAGAGAGGAAAGAAAATGAAGGAAAAAGAAAAGGTTCCTTATTGGAGGAACAAGAGTGTAGTATGGAATCTGACTGCAGTGGGCATTTTCTGGCTTCTCAGGTTTTGTTGGTTTTCCTTCTGTACCAGTGCTTAGTTTGGATGAAGTGACCAGGAAATACGGCACATTTAAATGCCATCTTTCCTGCTGCCCAGCCCTCTGAAACCATGAGCAATGCTAACTGAACTGAACAGCATTGGAACACACTAAGACTTTGCAAGATTCATTTCCTCCCTAGGTTAATTATGCTCAGAGGGAATACAGTGCAAACCACAATCCTGGAAAAGCTTGCAAAAATACGTGTCCCTCTCTCAAGCTGCAATTGCTAAAACCAAGGGGTTTAACTTTGCTGTGCAAACTCTGGGATCTGGGTAGGAGTGAGGGCTGGGGGATACGGAGATGGCAGGGGAGCAAGGGAGAGAGAGTGGGCTCACGCTGGGTGATTTGGAGCTTTGCAGCTTCAATTTAGCAGCCAAGGGTGGCTGTTTTCCCATCTCAATCTGGCTACAATTCAGCATCCATGCATTCTTCTTTGTGAAGAAGGGCCCCTACTCTGAGTGCTCCCCATACACCCCAAAAGTGTGCCTGTCAGATTTCTGGGGAAGTCTGGAAGGAGCTAGCTAAACTGCAATCAAACAGTGAAATATTTTTAAGTTTTAATTTCATATAAGCATGCTTTTTAAAAGAATACAGTTTTCAGAAAAGAAAATCAAAGGGAAGCTTATATCCCTGAAGACCTCATGGCAGGAGAACAAGATTTACTAATCCCTAGTGTGCTCTACAGTAAGATGGCTTCCTTTTCTTTGAGGAGTGAGCATGGTCCTAGACCGGCTGGGTGTCTCCTGGAGACCTCTGACGGCCTGTGCCACAAGCTACAATCTTTAAGAACATACAAGGAAGCTGGTGTGATGCATTTGTGGCTGCTCAGCTCTTCCTCTTTCTCAGGGCAAGACTGTCTCCAAACATTGCTGCAAATAACTCTGAGACACTGGAGGTAGAACATCCTATCTGCAATGTTTAAACTGTTGACCCTTGGATGGAAAAGAAGAAAGGGGAAAAGGGGCCAAAAGAGACCCACTGGAATGAAGAAACTCCTCACAAAGTCAGCTGACAGTCCTAGAAAGAGCCATTCACGTCCCTGCTGGCAGAAAATTCGTAATAATCAAAATACAAAAACCTCTGACTTGCACTCCCTCTCTCCTAGAGCTTCATGACAGCCAAGGGGAACCCTGCTGATCCATTTGAATCAAGAGAAATTGGATCTCATGCCAAATTGCTGGCACAGGTGTAGACTAAGAGTGCAGAAGAGAAGATGATCTCATCTTTGCATGTAATGTCACAGCCTTGCCTTTGACAACTCAGTATCTCTAAAGCCAGAGACCATTAAAAGAAGATTGTACACATAGGTATTGTGCAACACTTTCTTGCTGTCCTTCATGGCAAATCTGACTCCTGTGTGCTCATTAGTTTCTGTGGAAGAAACCCCGCCTTGGGTTCCTTCAAGGCTGTGAAGATAGCACCACGCAAACTCAAAGGACTTGGCAGGGATTCATTCATGGCAAGGAAAAATGCTCCATGGACATGGCAAGAGGGCAGCTCAGGAAATTTTTTTTTGCCACAGCAGTCCTGGGCAACTCAGTTCCTTTCCCAAGTTTCAGTTCCTTCGTTTGTGGAATTCTCCTGCCACTGCTTGCTCTTTCCCTTGAGGCTGTTTGGGCTTCAAGGCAATGTTTGCCACGTACTGTGCATTTGCACAATGGCTGGCAAAGCAATACTATTCAGAGCTGCTCTACCAGCAGCGAATGCATTAATTCCCTGATTCGCTTTGCCTCTTCTATTTGACTGTTCAGTGGCACACATGCAATGGACTCATTTAATTTCATGTGGATGTGTATTCATGTTGACTCACTCAGAAATGTCTTTATCTGGTCATAATGGCAGCTCATTTTGCAGGTGAATGAATACACTTCAGAGCTGCATAATTTCTTTTTTTCACTGGACCAATGCTATTCAAAGGGGGTTATATTTTAAATCTGAGAACAGCTATGTGAGCCCATTTAGCAGCCTTTTCACTTATCCATGGAGAGTACTTATAGGAAAATATTTTTCTCTGACTGCTTCGAGTGAAGGTGTGTGTCATCAAGTCTTTCAGGAATGGCAGGAAAAGGCTTTTAAAAAGACACAGACCAGCTGAAGAGAGCCCAAAGGAGAGAATCAAGAATGATCAGGTGTCTAGAAACATGTGATTTACAGGGAAAGGCGACATAAATTGGGATTGCTTATTCTAAGAGAGACTTGGAGAGGATGTGATAACAGTCTTCCAATACATAAAAGTCTGGTTCACAATGAGAGGGATAACCTGTTTTCTCATGGTGGATATAATGAGAAGTAATAAACTGAAAATTGCTGCACGGCAGACCTAGGTAAGATACTGGGAAGAGCTCTCTCTGTGGGCATAAAGCACTGGAATAGATTGACTAGGGAGATTGTACAGTCCCCATTACGGGGGGTCAAGATGGCAGAAGTGTCATACTTCCTTTCTTTGGGCTAAGGGACACAATAGATGACCTCCCTTCCAACCCTGTGATTCTTTGTGCTCCCAAATCTATCTTCATGTATAATGCAGAAACTCTGCATTAGAGATAATACAAAAAAACGGTATAAAGGAAATCTTGCACTGAATGAAATCATCACTACTTGAAATACAGGAAGTACTTTTGAAAGGCTTTCTTTTGTTGCTTATTATTAATTTCAGGTGTTCATTTTATTGGTTGTTACACACCATTGGTGAATACTGGATCCAGAAAGAGGAAATGTAATGGAGATCCTTGGATATTGCTATTTTATATTAGATGAGCTGAGCTCTAAACTTGTAGCAATCTTGGCAAAACCAGGTAATTTTACACAAACAGAGTCCAAATGGACTCTGTGGACTTCTGCCATTTGAGCAGCTGCCCACACCTGCCTGGAAGTCCAGGAGCACCAGCTAATCCTTCCCCCTAGCAACGGCCTTGAAAACCAGTCTTGAGCTTTCAGACATTGGCATTGATTTTTCCTTAAGATCACAGGTTATTCACAGTGACTTCTGCAGCCACATGCTGGATGCAAAATGCCTTTTTTGCTGTATTATTACACCTTTTTTCTCTTAAATAAACCGCTGAGAACATTGTCAATACTTAACTTCCAACAGCAGGAATAATAGTGTAGTCAAGTTCAGCTCCCACAGGATAACACTGAACTGATAAAATGCAAAACTATGTATTATCTGATTCATAAATAATGCTGGTAAAGCTATTATTTTTTTCATGTTCAGCAGAGTAAAAAATCAAGAAAATTTCGTAAAGGTTTGATCATTTCAAAACTTCATAATTTCAGAACACCATTTTTTGAGAAAAATGCCTGCTGGATATTTGACAGAGTACAAATAGCACTGGCCCACGAGACTCACGTGCCACATTGACTTCACAATCTTTCCATGTCTCTCAGTGCCCAGCGGCGTGGCTGCCTTGCTGAGACTCTCCCTAACTGCTCCACACACAACTGCTGAGGTCACCAGGCTGTAAGTAGTAGAACAGAAGTACGTCCTCTATCCTGAGACAAAATCAAAGAGCCGGGAGCTTGAGCAACAGGCACAGGGAAATCTAAAGTTCTGCAGACTCACCCAGTGGCTCCATCCAGCAGCCTGGGCTCTGCTGAGGAGCTCACAGGAAACCCTCGTGCAGAACCTCAGCCAGCAGAGAGTCACAGCCCCTCTGGTGGAAGGGAGCAAAGAGCCACATCCAGGGAGCTCGGCAACATCAGCTGGGGGCTGCTTGCCTCTTACATCACTCCCAGCTGTAAATCACAAACAGGAATAGAAACTCAGCGCAGATGAATGTACCAATTTTTTCCTAGTTGCCTGACCAAAATAGAAATTCAATAAATGAGCAGGAGGAAATTTGAAGAGAAGGGCCAAACTCAGCCCTAGCATAAGCAGTTGTAATTCAGCTCTCTACAGGGGCAGGGGTGTCACCTTCTGTCCTAAGATTTGGCCCATAGGTAGATAATGACCAAAGCAAAATAATTACATTCTCATGCAGAAAAACAAAATACATGTAGCATTTAACTGTATTCAACCCCATTTAAAAAAAAAATTTCTTTATCTCCTGAGAAGAGATCCATAAATATAGAAGAAAGATATTCAAGAAGCCAACATTACAAAAGACTCCAGGACTCCAGGGAAGGAAGTCTGTATTCCTCCCATACTATTACATGCAATTTTCTACATTTATCAAAAAGCTTCTGTCATGAGAGCCAAATTCTTGAGACAAACATGCAGAAAATTAAGCTTCTAGCATAGTGCACGGTGTGCCATTAATTAACAGGACTTGGTGTGGCTTGAGGAACAACTGCAGCTTGCAAAGTAAAGCTAATGACAGTACAAGGCTCACAAAAGAGATGCACAGCAGAGCTATGTATGTGCTGCCCCCAGACTTCTGAATTCTCACATTGTTCTGGTTTTGAAAGGTGTCATATGGCGGCACAGCAGGCTAATGATATAGCATGTTCAGAGGAATTAGTTTAAGGGGATTTTTTTTTTCCCCAACCCAGTGAAAAATAGTAGAAATAGTGAATTTTTGGAACTTAATGGGATCATACTGTTCTTTCTTCACATTGTCAACTTCACTTAATTTCCTCCCTGTTGCATATGTGTCTAATGCATATGTCAGGCGGAAGCCTGACACACTAGTGGCAAACAGACTGTTGTACGAAGGCGGCAAAGTGTTAAAACAATTGAGCAAGTGAGTACTAAAGTTTGCTGCTCTGGCCATATGGTACAGTGTTTAATTTCCCGTAGTGAAAGAACGTGGCTGTCATAGAAAAAGATGATGAATAAATTTACTTGGGGCAACTTATTATAATGAAGAATGACTTCCCAGAGGAAGCAAACAGAGGAATTTAGAGTCTGATGAGAAGCATATGGGAAGCATTAAGATATAAGCAAGGGTAGCAAGGCTGTGTGCTTTAAAAATGAAAGACATTTAATAGATGCTTGTTGCTGGTGTCGACATATGGAAGTGAGAAATGGGTTTTGATTTGGAAGACAGGAAGAAGGTTAATAGCAGTAAAGGTGGTTGTGGAGTGATTGATACTTTGAATAACTAAGGCAGAAAGGGAGACGGCACTTCATGCAAGTCAGGCAACATACTCAGGAGAACAATGTAATCCAGAAAATAAAGGACATTGAATGACTGGGCAGATCACTTGCCTGCAAGGAGAACTGACAGGCCAAACCAGCAGTGGTCAAATAGTAGCTCATGGACAGCAAGGGAGACTGAGACAGGCAAGAGCAGCTAGGCTGGCTGTGAAAGGGCAGAGTGGAAGAGATCAGCTGTTTCTCAGGATCAGTCTGGTGCAGAACCCCTGTAGAACAAATTATGGTCGGAGATTGTGTGGGAAGGAAACAGCAAGAGTGATGTATGAGGAGGACACATCAGCATTGCTGCTGTCTCTGTGAATTTTCTCAACATCTATGCAAGACAAATCAAGGTGAGCGAATGAGATGGCATAGTTTTTTCCTTGCAGCAGCTCCTGCTTTATGAGGGCATTTTCTTTCTCAAAACCTGAAGGGCACACGGAGCCCTGGTGGTTAGCTCTTTCCTCTCTGCTGCAGTTCTCCCACAGGTATTGCACATGCGGAAACGACACGTGTCCCCAGACCCTGCATTCTGGAGTGACAGGTGGGGACAAAGCCACCTGACCCTGGTATTGGAGGGTAAAATAAGGAAGAAGCCTCCCTGCTCACAAACACAACTCCTTGTATGGTCAGCAGCTCCCACCTCACCCCTTCCCAAAGCCTGGGCAGTAAGGTACCATCAGCCTCCAAGTACTGCTTTCAAACTCAGCGAAGTCAGACAGACCCTGATACCACAGCCCTCACAAAGAGGAGCCCTGTGCGAGCTGCTGCACCTGCAAGAGCTCTACCTGTTTGCCCTGGCCTGTGTCCCCCACCAACACACCCCCAGCTGCCTGGGGCATGCAGAACTGCAGAGGAGCTGAAGGCATAATTTTTCTCCTCCAATAGATTTCTATTAAAGCCAGCTTCCCAGAGGTGAAAGGTGAGCTCATGAGCTGCCATATGATTTAGCATTTAATACCAGCTTATTCTGCCTGTTTCTGTTACTTTCTCTCAGTCGTAACTCTAGCACACAGAATTTATTCTTGCTTGTTAAGTGCTGACATTGCATCTAGATAATAAACGATATATAATATGAATGCATAACAAACCCACTGCACACTCTAGGTACTTTTCATTTTTCAAGCAGAGGAGTGGGCTAATCTGACCCTTATGCTATGCAAGGTTAAAGAACTTACTTCATAATGAAAAGCAATTGACATTGATGCCTTAAGTGGCCACCTAAAACACAGAGACTGGACAAGAATTAAGAGAATAAAAGGAGGTATTTATTTGAAGGGCCTTCAAAGGTACACCCTGGGCAGTCCAGAGGCTACACTCCAGATGGACACTGGGTCATGGGTTCTTCACACTTTGATAAGTTTGGTTCATTTGCATATCAGGGTTAATTCTCCCATTATAACCTCAGTTTCATGATGTAATTACCCCAAGTTTGCCCCCCTTTAGAGGCTTTGAGTTTACACATTTGGGGCCCGGTGTCCTTGGAGTGGAAGCCTGCAGAGGTTTGTTGTGTCTGACCAGCATGAGAGAACAGCAGCTCACAGGCCACAAGAAACTTCAGAGTTACACACCAGGCAGTACAGGATTTGAAAAATATAAAAGTTAAAACCTAAGGCATCAACATGAAGTTAAAAGAAAATGCAACAAGAAGTTTTACATTTCAAGGCAATGATCTGCTTTCAACTAATTTGGCTTCAAGAATTCATTTAATATGATACAATATAGAAAGATATGGGTTTAAGTGGAGAACTTGGACAGCTTTAAAATCGTAAGAGAACTTGTGACAGCTTCTTAAAGGGAATGAGGCAATTGGCCCTCTGTGCAGAAGATATTTCTGGTAGGAGGTTTCTTAGGGTCTGCCCTCAACAGCTGCTATTGAAATCAATCTCATTCTGTATCTTCTGTGTTTTGATGACCTTGGCATGAAGAGCCAGTGTATGCAGAAGTGATTAACAGATGCACAAAGTCATAAGGCACTGTCAGTAGAAAGAAAAGACTATCACTATCTTAAGTGGGAAGAATTCGAAAACCAGAAATGAAATAAAGTTACGCAATGTGAAGTCATGCACTTTAGGACCAGTAACTGAACTCCTACTGCAATCTTTGGCTCATTAGCTGGAAATTACTAAGAAGGAGAAAAGCCTGAGTATATTGTATATGATCACTGAATGATCACCACCAGCAATGTAATATGGCTCATAATATGTAACATGGCAAAAACGAAGAAGTTCTGGGTTTCCAGAGAAATTAAGGAAGCATTGATGTCAGCAGACAAGTACTGAGACTTCATTTGGAATATTGGCCAAACCTACTCAAGGCAGAATTTCAGACCGGAACAGGTCTGGAGAAGAATATATAGAAGATTGCTGTGTATGAAGACATTGTTGTAGGCCAATCCTCATGGAGAATAACTGTTTACATTGAAGAGTAAGGTCAGCAGAAGAAAGAAAAGATGGGTCTAAATCAATGAGGAATACACTTCAAATGAAAATCAGCTTTCCAGAGTAAGAGGATTCCTATGTAATGGGGATTCCTTTCAAGTGGGGTCTGATCTGAGTATGAACTTGTGTATAGTGTGGTTAGCAAATGGTTAATTACAGTCTTTATTTCATATTCATACACTTTGCACATGAACAAATGGTGGGCAAGTTAGAACGAGAAAGATATTATTGGCTGTGTATCCCTATCGCCACTCTGTGCCTAGACATGATTCCTGTGCCTTTCTATGTCTTTAAAACTGGGTGCAAGAGAAAGAAAAAAAGCCAGACGAACTTTTCAAAACAATCTTTGTGTTCAAGGACAGGGAGGAGATAGCTGCTGCTGCTGCTGCAGAGTGGAGGAAAGCACCTTCCTGCTTTTCCCGGCTCTTGGCTCCTTTTCTCGGAGGAGAGAGACGGAGAGTTAAACTCCTTTGTTGCCCTGGGACTTTGGGTTTTTCCTTCTTCTCTTCTGGACTGTTCAGAACACCAGAACATCAGAACCTCACTGGGAGGCCTCACACCTCAGCCCAGAGGGGCCCAAACCAACCCAGCTCTGAAGAGGAGAGAGGGAGAGACCACACCCACAGAAAGGACTCTAAAATCTTCCCAGGTTTTCTCTCCACAGCGAGAGGTTTTATTATTTAGAATTATTCTTTTCCCGTGTGTTTGTTAAATAATAATAATAATAATAATAATAATAGTTGTTCTTTTTCCCTTCTTTCACTTTCCTTTGAGGAATTTTTTCCCGAACTTGGTGAGGGAGGGGTGGCTGTAACCTGCCTTCTATAGAGGAGACGTTCCTCCCAGAGCTTTCTATTTGTATGCACTGTATTCAGAGGGGCACTGTATCACAAAGACCTGCTTCATACTGACCTGGCATTCCTGAGACCACAAATTAAGTATCTGGTGCTTGCTCCCAGCCTCCAAGCACTGAGGAGCTCTGGCCAATGCAGGCCACTCACTGTAGTGAGTCTCTGTTTGCCCGGCATCACAAGAGGAAGAAGATAAATACTAACAAATCTAGAGTGGACCAGACTGACACCAGCAGCAGGGAGAGTTCCAGAATAAACAAATGAGAAAGATGATGGAGAATTACCTGAATTCATTAAGTTCTGGCCCCATAGAGCTGAGCAATAGAAAATCTCACTCTCTGCCCTCTCAACTAGAGGAGAGCAGCAGAGCTGTGCATTGGGTCAACCAGGCCTGGAGGACACTAGAGATCAAAGGAGAACACAAGTGGATGTGCTACAGGCAGCCTCTTCCCCTAATTCCTTTAGGCAGAGCCAGGAGAGGATAAGGTGAATACAAGGTTTAGTTGAAGATCGACTGAATTCACAAGTTACAATTCACTGTTTCAATAGCAGTGGTGTCATACAGCTGGGCTTTGAAGGCTCGCTCTCCTGACAAAATCCTTAGTCCTCCAAAGAAAAGATTTCTGTGGATGCAAGGGCAATTCAAAACCCCCTCCTCTCAAACATCAATTCATCTCAGCCTGGAGTTTAATTAAATATTTAATGAGCACCGCAGACAAAGATGAAATATTATGTTTAATTTTGCAATCATACTTTTACTTATTAGACCTTTAAAATACCAATTTGGTTTAAAAAGATAATATTCCTTTTATTTTCTCATAAAGGCCACAGAGCTTAATTAACGAGCAAAAAAAAAATCTAATTTTAAAGAGCTAGAGACAGGTAGTTATAGAGGAAATCAAAAAAATTGCACAAAACATGTTGTCTTATGACTGTGCTGAGGTACTAGGAAATTCACTCTGAATCAGGTCTGCCTGTTGGCCACATGGAGATAAGCCAGACAGCTCCAGTCAGATATCTGCATTATCAATGGGTATTTCTTTTCCATTATTCACAAAGAAATTGCTGGGAGAAAGGAGAATGCTTTTCTTGCAGCAAGTACCATAGAACTTGAATATCCAAGAAGGTGAACCAGGGAGATGATGGAACAATAGGTGAAAAAAAGGGGCTAAATCATCCATTGTTAAGAATTGGCACAACTCTGGTAAGTAAAGCCAAACTAAACTCAGTGGAGCAATGAACTATTACGATAGTTAAGAATCTGGCTGAAAATCTTACAAAGGGGTGAAGGAAAGGGAGAGTGATATGCTGCACGCTCAGAGGGCAACCAACATCTCTTGTGAAAGAGAAGCAGGGAATAAAGTGAGGGGAGGTTAGAGAGAAAGTAAAACAGCCCAGCTCCTTGAACACTCACTCATGTCAGTGCAGCTACGTCCATCCGGGCTAGCCGAGGTCTCAGTCGAGGGAAAGGGCATTCATCTGGGGCAGCCAAGGTTTTGATGGATAGTCTTCAGCTCCCAGAAATACAGCTAGAAAAGTGTGCATGTTTTTAACATGAGTCATCCCCGAATAAAGCATGGCAGAAGTTCACAGAAGGTTCAAAAAAATCAAACAGGTTATGCAAATCCAAAAAATAGTTCATAAATTCACAAACACAAAGGAACTGCAGTTTGTTCCTTTCTACTGAGGGAGCCAAAGAAGACCTAGTTTAGCGTTCCTGCGTGTGGAGCAGAAGGTGCTCACTCCACCTGCTCTGAGAAGGCCCCAGCAAAGCATGTGGATGCTGCTACCAGAACAACTCCTCTACCTGGAGATGGGGACACAAAAATAATAAAGGGACCAGGGAATCTATTGTACAAGGAGAGGCTGAGAGAGCTAGGATTATTTAGCCTGAAGAAGGGGAAGCTCAGAGGGATCTTCTAAGTCTTTATAAATATCTGATGGTGGAAGTAAAGAAGACAGAGACAGGGATTTCCCAGTGGTACCCAGTGGCTGCACAAAAGACAATGGGCACAAATTGAAATACATGAAATTCAATTTAAACAAAGAAACAACTTTTTCACTAGGACTGCAATGGGACAGTTCTGAGCAGTCTGTTTGGGAAGAGGGAGTGGACTACATGATCTCCAGAGATGTCTGCCAACCTCAGCCACTCTGCAATGCTGTGAAATACCACTCATTGGAATCCTGCTTAGCTACTGCTAGGTTCGTGTGGTTTGGAGTAGTCTTCAAAGTCTTAGAGCAGCACAGAGTTCCAGTGAAATTAATTAGCAAGCACTTCTTTGTCTGAATAGATCACAGGTCATTTTTCCACCTCTTAAGTGTCCTTTTTCGCCCTGTCACCGCAGGCCTCCTGATAATTATGTAAGAAGTACGCTTGAGGATGAAGTGATTATAGACTGGGAGCTGCAATCATCCCCTGTACAAATCATATTTTCACCTATGTATGTGCTGTAGACCTGTGACCTGGTTGCAGCGCTGTCATATGCACCGAGTAAGAACAAAACCTCAGTCAGTAGCTCTTCAGCCAGCCAGCCAGGCTGTTTTTTACCAAACAACAAACACACCTGCTTTAATGTCTACTCGAGGGATGCAATTATACGAATAAAAGGAGGCCATGTGTACGGGTGCATAGTTGTGTACTTATTGTTCGAGCAGGAAAGCCAGAAAAGCACATTATGTATACACACAAGTGGCTGCCTTATAGGTTAATAGCACTTGGAGTCTGCAGTCTGGAGTGTCTACATAAATGTGCACAATTACTTTGTAAAACTGAAAGGGATTCCCTTTATCCACGTTGAAATTTGCCTTCAAGGATGCTGAGGCTGGAGATACCTGGTTTAATATCTGTGAGGGCGAATGGTAATAGGCCATAAATTCTAGTCTTTATCTTTATAGAATCATTCTTTCAGACTTGAAAAAGCCAAGAGTCACTTGAAAAAAATGTAATATATTTTCTAGCACAAAGAGCCAGACTTTATCCTTTGAAGTGTGCAGTTTGCTGGGTGGTGAGTGGTCAAGAATTCCTTGCACTTTACAGAAGGCATCAAGTGTAGGTTTACTTTGCACTCAACTTCTACAACTACTGAAACGAAGTAATTTCTCATTCTTTCCCCAGACTTATTCCTTTCCTTAGTGTTAGAGCTACTGTGCACTTATTCTCCACCAGTCAGGTCCAATACAAGATTCAGAAGAAGGAGACCCAGATCATCTCCTGTCCAGAGAACAGTAAACACCTAATTCAGTGCCAAGACAGCACAGGCATCTCTGGAGTCTGGAGGCATTCAAACTCACGGGGAACAGGGCTGAAAGAAAAAGACTGTTGGAACATTAACCCTTCAACATGAAGGATGTATGGAAAGTGACAGCTGTACTTTTCAAAGAGGGATGCCTACCAGTAGTACAGAGAGGGTAAAGAGAAGCATGACTCCCAGCATCTTGTCCAGACTTGCATGAGGAGACAGTGGAATTATACGGTTAACAGCAGAAGACTGTGGGCCGGCATGAGGGACAGCCAGCTCGGAAGAGTGCATCTGGGGGAAGCCTCAAGAAAAAGGAATGTAACCTCACCGCTCTGCAAAATCCTGGGAAACCTTAATATTGCAGTATCAATTATAAGTCACAGGAAATTATTATAGCATTGGTTAAGTACATGTGAGGTCACACTTGAGATGCTGCATGCCTTTCTGGGCACCTTATAAAAGAAGGAAATTATGGAAAAGTACCAGAGGGCAACAGATATGACTCAGACACAGCAGTTTTTAGAAAGGTTAGGTAAACTGAATCTGCATTCTTTAAAAAAAAAGAAAAACAAAGGAGATTATAGGACTTATTAAAGTACTCCAGGCAACTTCTGAGAGAAGAAGAAAAAGCTGCTGTAGCCTATTTGAGCTAGGGTGCATGAATGTCATCAACAAAGAACAGACAAACTAAAAGAACTGATGAGGCACTTCAAGGAATAAATTAGCTGGGAGAGAAATGTATAGCTGCTAAATAAAAAGTTGAAACAATATGAGGGCAAAGGAATTATTTAAAGAGGGAGGAAAGTATGGTCTGACAGGATAAGATAACCTTGGGCAGTTCTTTTTAAATAAGGCATAAAATATTAATCCAGCTGGGTTTCTGTAAGTGTTATACTGGAGGTAAAGCATGCTTGCCTGCATAATGCATGACTGTAGGAGTCAATGACATGAGTAGTATTAAATGCTACATGATAATCAGTTGACCAAAAGATGTATTTCTCTCTGGATCATGAAAATGGAATTATAGCATCAGCACAAAAAATGTGAGAGGGCTGGGAAATGCCAAAGATTTCCTGTTTTCTCAGTTTTCTATAAATGAGATGGTCTCACAGGACTAGAAGGGATAACAGCTCTCCAAAATCCATGAATATTACAGCCTGCAGGAGGAAATCCCCTGGATATCAGAGCATGTCAGGAGGTCTGAAACATTGTTTTTTTGGGACTGCCTGTTCTCATGCTGTGCTTCCAGGAACACCCCTGTGGTAGCACAGCTTTTTTCAGGAGTCACGTTTCTCTCATCTTCCTGCGGATGGAGGCACTGTGGAATGAGTTCTCACAGGACATGTCGGAAGGAAAATTCTTCCCAGCTTGATGCTTTCTCTTATTCTTTTGTTTCCTTTCCTAACCGCATCTCACCGGTACCATATGTGAAAGGCTGTGTGGGGTTAGGGCCACGGACAATGTCCACACTGAGGTTCACCCAGCGAGATACTCTCCATACCCCCCTGCGTGAAGGGCCAGCTCCGAGGTGGAGCTGAGGAAGGTTCAGTGCTGCTGTGAGGTGAGGACAGTACGTGAGTCAGGCACCTTTAGGCCTGCTCAGCGTTTTCTCATTGGCATCTCTAGAGGAAGGGCAGGCAAAGAGGTGGCCTCTGCCACGCAACGTGGGGAGCTCTCTGCTGGCCCCTGGAGAAATCAGTGCTGCCTGAGGGAAGTGCAGGGCCAGCAGGGACCACTTTACTTTGGGCCTGGCCACCAGCTGAGCAGGGACCAGTATCGTGCCTCACCCTGCCTGGCAGGCAAAGGGGCTCTCTCACTTTGTCTCTCAAGTCACCAAAGGTCTCGTGTGGATCTCAGCAAATCTTGAGAAGAAAAATTGTCCACCCCTCTCTGAGACCCCTTCTTCTGATGGCACTTGTTAGAGAGGTTCCCTCGTGTTTATCTAAGGTGCAGGAAGAGACACTGAGCTACAGACAGGGTTTTGTAATGCAAGACCTACACAGTGAAGGACTCTGGTAAATTCACAAGATAGTAATGATTTTATGGCACTGGAAGCAAAGGGAGCAGAAATATGCTCTCAAACAGCAGAGTTGGAGTGGGTGATAATCAATATGGGAACTGCTGAACTTCTCCTATTGCTCCCTTATGTCTTCTATACCCGGACATGTGCAAATACTTTGTGTTTTTCCAACCTCTAATAATGATGGTATGAAATCCCCTGTACCTAGGAAAGGCCAAAGATGGTGGAAACATTACAGAAAGGGCAAAGTAAGGAGGAATAGTTATTTACACCATTGTGGATGAAGAGCCTCAGGAGAGCAATCTCAGTGGCAATCTCAGTTTCTCACACTGAAACACGTAGGAGCCAACAAGCGGCAGGAGCTGCTGAGCTGCTTGGGCAGCGTTCATTATTTATGCAGATCTTGGAAATTGTTACCTCTTTAGGAAAAGCATAAGTAAATAAAATGGCTGCGAGGCAAACAGATTTCAGTTTAAACAACATTAATTTAAAATACAAGTAACAGTCTTGGTAGATTAATCAATCCAAATGTTGGGGTTGTTTGGGGAATTTTTTTCTCCTCTGCAGCTGTATCTTGCTAAGTAACACATTTCTATTTCAAGACTGTTAATGCCGTAGCAGCTGCAACTCTCTCTGGGAATTTTTAAAAATCATATTGAAATTAAAGGCCGAGACATAAAAACAAATCCTTCACAGCTATCCTAGCTGATGGTATTATAACAGTAACAGGCATTTTCAATACATCATATTCTTGGCACATGCTACTTTTAGTCAGTGCAAGTCATAACACTGCATGTGTCTAAATGCACTTTTCTCTCTGCCATCTGAAGATAATTATCAAATATTAAGAAACTAAGCTTCACGGCCTCCCTTCAAGAATGTGCTTTATCTTGTACCTCCCCTGTTTTGTTTTTTTTAATAAAGACATGGAATAACTGCCTCATCCAATTGTTAGCTACAGCTGGTTTTGTCTATTTTTTTAAGAAGTCTGGGTTTCTAAAAAGTGTGCACCTAATTGCATAAAAACAAGAGATGTGATTGCAAGCACAAATTAAGTATTTGCATATAGAAGATGAAATAGCCAATTGTGTTGAGTAACTTGATTGTAGGAGCAAAGAGTGTGACTCTGAGCTTATGATAAGTCTCTCATATACAGTTTTGGGGAGAAAAAAATGAAATCCAGATGTTGAGTGACCTTCGCATGTCACAGAATTATAGAATCATCATAGAAAGGCTTGGGCTGAAGGGACCTTAAAGATCATCTAGTGCCAACTCCCCAGCCACGGGCAGGAGTGCCACCCACTAAATCAGGTTGCTCAGGGTCCCACCCAACCCGGCATTAAACACTGCCAGGGGTGGGGCAGCCACAGCTTCTTTGGGCAACCTGTTCCAGTGCCTCACCATCCTCTGAGTAAAGAATTTCTTCATAACATCTAATCTAAATCTCTTCTTTTTTAGTTTAAAACTGTTCCCCTCATCCTATCACTATGTGCCCGTGTAAAAATTCATATGTACCTATGAAACATGAGTAGGGCTAGGAATGGAGCACATGCCACTGCCCCGTGTCTTCTGTATCAGGGAAATAAACCATCTTTTTATAGAAGTCCTATTCAACGCCAGAGCTGTAGGAATGATTGCTGTCAGCAGTTGTTTGAGATGAAGAGCTGTGAATCCAAACTTTTACATCATATCAATGCTGCTCAGAATAAAAAGGTGAAAGAACGAGCAAATCCCTTCTCCACTGCAAAAGCAGTGCCTCCAGGCCACCTATTTTCTAGGGTATCAAAAGCCTTGACAGGCTCCAAATCATTTGTAAAAACCATAGCCCTTCCCTCTTTAATGTCCATTCAGAGCTGAATTTGTAAACCCACCTTCTACATCAGTAGATGCAAACCAAGCACTTATCTCTCTCCTTACTAATAAAGTCCAGACAGTTTAAAATGCAGGCTTGTTGCCTGCACAACAGAAGCCCCAGAACTACAGCAGACCACAGGAGGAATGGAAGAGAAGTCAGAATTACTCCATCAACCTAGAAAAATTGGTCCTCCTGTCAGGTAAAAAGGTGCTGTGACCCCAGGAAGGGCTCCACAGACTACAAAAAAGCAGAAACATAGCAATTAGTCGTTTACCCCTCTCTTCAGGAATCTTTCCTCTGAGCTAGGATAAAATGTCATTTCTCCCTCTAATTCTTGCAAAGAACACAATCACTGGAGCAATGCACACGGATCAGGGGTTTCACGGTGCTCCTCCACCATCCCTGGGAGGTGCTGTTCAGTCTGTGTGAGCTACATCCTGCTGGTCCAGTCCTTGGTATATGGAGAACATCAGGCCTTAACCAGGGCAAATGGTTGTAGGATTCATGGCAAACAGCAGAGTGATCCTGATGCAAGGCCTGCCTTTATCTTGCTGTATGGTACCAGAATATATACCTGGCACGACCAGGATGGATGTCTTTGCCTCTCAGTCTGCTGGGGAGGAACAGAGAGGAAGAGGTTACAGAAAGGCTCATTGCTCACTACAAGATGGCAGAAGCTAAGAGTGAGTGACTTTTGTGGAAGACAAGAAGAAGATGGCTCGCACAGAAGTGAAGGGGAAGGGGGATTTAGGTGAATAAAAGATGCTGGTATCTTCCTCCCCATCAGGTAGAATCTGGTGTATACATCTGAGGCTTGGGGGAGAGATGTAGAAAACCAACTCGAGGCCTTGTGCTTTTCTGTCAGGATTTAGGCAGGTTTTTGTAGTCTTGTGCAAAGCAGACAAGCTGTACTTTGGCCTGATCCTGTAAAAGGCTGAGTCACTTCCAGGGTTCGGTACCCCTCATCATGAGGGTACTGCCACAGACAGTTTCAAGGGTCTTTTTCATTTTTTATTGTCTCTGTGTTTCTTTCTTTCTTCCTTTGGCAGAATAAATTTCGGTTATTTCCCAATGAATTGTTTCCAGCTTTTTGTCTTCTAAGGCTGATGACAAAGGAGAGAGTGTGCTGACAAAAACCAGCCCTATCAAAGCATGATAAAGTTCTTGCTGTGTGCCTTTATCACAGATCTAAGCAGTGTCAAGAACCCAAGATTTAAACAAGCGGCAAACCTAAAAATAGACGGAACAAATGCACTTGTTGTTTTGACTTTTAAGAATTATTACAGATGAAATCTGCTTTGTATTTAATATATGCAGCGGAAAGGGAGGGGGGCTTCTAAGAGAGTTGGATGCATTCAGCTGTTGCCTTGCAAGTGTAACACAGCTAAGACACGAACCCTGGGCTTGTGAAGGCACATTTATCTGCAACTTGTCTCCAGCCCAGAAGGGTCCCTGCTCCTGAGGCTGGATCCAAGTGTCTCAATTCCTGCATCTGCACAGTTTCACTGATTTCAGTGTCTGGGGAGACACTGCTGCAGGATTCAATTCTTTGTGGATGTCTAAGTCCAGATAAAAGCATCATCTGAGGACTCTCTTCTGTCTTTGGAGTAAGGGCTCATTCCCACGTCTGGGAGTGCTCAGCAGGACAAGGAATCAGCCTGGTCTCCAAGCCACACCACACAAGTGGTGAAATCCCCCAGAGAGAGGAAGAATCACCAGACTGACTGGACTGGGACCTACTGATCCTCCAGTGAAGAGCTCGGGATTGGAGTTCACAACCCACACTGGATCATTCTGTCTGTTCTGCACTACAAGCAAGACTGCCTTCAGGACTACCTGTGCCAAGGTGATTCAGCAGGTCATTCAAAACTGGTTTCAGCTTTCTGGTTCACACTCTTCATATCATCCAGTCCTTCAATTTCCTATCACCTTCTCCACTGTGTACCTCTGGACACTATTCCTGTACTTAAGCATCCATCTTCTGCATTCATTCCCAGCCAATCCCCTTCAGACACTGACTTGGAAGCACCGATACACAACAAAAATGAGGCCTGGAGCACTTACCAACTGCTGGAGCACATGGGCTGTCTAGAAGCTTGTAGTGGCAGGTTTGTAGGGCAGTAGACACAGTCCTCAACAGACACTGGAGAAATGAACTACAGAAACACAAGGTGCTTCCTGACTGATAAATCTGAGGCCGGGATAACAGCATCACTGATGGCATTGTATCACGGTTTCTACTTCACACTATGCCCAGTTGCACTGGGCAGTTCATTACCGCTCATTATTGGTGGAGGCCAAAAGCAGAGATGGTTTGAGAAATGACTGAACATTTTCATGGCAGATATACCTACGGTGGCTTTTAAACCCAATGATTTATATACTTACAAGGTCCTTAACCCAGTAACTTTTGAAAAGTTATACAGCAAGGAAGGGGTACTCTCAACTTTCCCATTCCCCCAAACATCTGCTACTGGACAGTGTCAGGAACAGGCTGCATAGCAAGAGGGATCTTTGGTCTAACCCAGTAAGGGCATTTCAGTTCTAAAGGACTGAAAACTCCTGCGGTTTCCTTACTCACTCTTGACCCCAGAGCATATCCTTAAGTGCTCCCTGGTCTCTGCTGCCCAGATAATGACCTCATTTTTTGCTTATTACTGAAGGGCTACTCTTTCTTTGATTAATCGTTCCCCTTATTAATATCAAACAGCCTTTGGCTTTCTCAAATGGATTACTGTTTCTGTCAAATTATTCCCTCCCATTCCTCTCAGATAAAGAAATGGATAAATTATGACCATCAGTCCAAGGGGAATGAAATAGATGCATTTCAAATATAGCTTTGGGAAAAAAAAAAGGAAAAAAAGAAGAAACCCTACGAGTCAGCGTTTGATATGAACTTGAAATGACTTGTGAAATAGATCAAGAGTCTTAAAAGGCTGAGACCTATATTTTGAGTTTCTACAAAGTTAGCTGAGAAAATTATGAACATTTTTTGTTGTTGTTCACTTACAGCAGCTTCAAAAATGGAGCTGAATTTTCTTGAAGAATAAGGAAGAATGTGCCAGAGATTTTTAACCTTTTTTTATTTTCAAGGTGGAGGGAAGATTTTTTTTTTTTTAAAAAGCAATTAAAATTGTGTTTTACAAAGAACTTGCCAGTGCAGGATAGCTAAAACATGAGCTCTTTGTAATAAAAAAGTTCTTTTTACTCTAAAGGTCTCAAACCAGTTTAACCATCCAGAATCACTTGTTATATGCAAGACAGCCAGATGTTGTTACCATGCATCACTATCAGATGAACTCTGGACAAATCAGTCTTTCAGTCATCTTGCCTACTTGAATGGGTCAGGCAGCAATGTCGCTGGGCCTGCCCAGGTAAGAGCTGCTCTGAAGTAGTCCGAGGCAATGATAGAATGAGGCAGGAGTCCCAATTCCTGCTTTATCACTCTAACACTTCACTTTTTCCAGTAAAGCTGCAGACATTGCTTTTGCTACCCTGACATCTCACACGAGCTGAGGCAATGGAGGTGCTGAAGAGGTGTTTTTTTTTCCTCTGACAAGTTGTCTAGCAATTTTAATAAATAGAATTTGAAACGTTTTTAATATTCTCCCCTACAGCTGTGTGAATGGCACTGAGCAAGCTGTTATCTGCTGGATTTGCAAGAATATGAGCTAATTTCAGAACTTCTAAAATACCATCTGATTTCTCTCCCTGATCAACAGACAACTGTCTCCAGCAAATTTCAGCTGAATTCTTTGGCAGTTTTCAGAAAAAAAACCCCGGGTCCCAACAAACTTGGGAGTGGGAGAGAATGGGACTTTGGCTTTCAAAGAACAATGCCTCAACAAAACAAATTTCCTATGGAGTCAGAACTTCTGCTGGGGACTGCCCAGCTAGAAAGCAGCTCGGCAGAAAAGGAACCTGGGACTCCTGGTGGACACCAGGCTGACCATGAACCAGCAGTGTCCCTGCAGCAAAGCGGGTTAACAGTAACCAGGGCTGCATTAAGCAAAGTATTGCCAGCAGACCACGCAAGGTCATCCATCCCCTCTACTGAGCACTGGTGAGGCCACACCTGGAGATGTGTGTCCAGTTCTGGGCTCCCCAGTCCAGGAGAGACACAGACATAGTGGAAGAGTCCAACCAATGGCCACAAAGTTGATTAAAGAACCGGAGAATCAATCCTGTGAGGAAAGGCTGAGAGAGCTGGGACTATTCAGCCTGGAGAAGAGAAGGGAGGTCTTACCAATATTTTTAAGTATCTGAAGGAAGGGTGTGCAAAGCGGGTGGAGCCAGGCTCTTTTCAGTGGCACCCAGTGACAGGTCACAAACTGAAACACAGGAGGTTCCCTCAGAACATTCAGAGACAATTTTTTACTGTGAGGGTGACTGAGCACTGGCACAAGTTGCCCAGGGAGTTTACGGAGTCTCCATCCTTAGAGATACTCGGAAGCTGTCTGGACATATTCTGGTCGGCAACTGGCTCTAGATGGCCGTGTTTGAGAGGTGGTTTGGACCAGATGATCTCCAGAGGTCCCTTTCAGCCTTAATCACTCCGCGGTTCTCTGATTTTCTGAAAGCACAGGCTATCAGCAGTGGCAACAGAGAGTTTGGGGTTGGGGCTGCTTTCACTCCAGATGACTCCAGATGACTCCAGATGACAGGTCAGGAGCAGCCTGTGAGCTTTAGGCACAGCCTTTCCTTTCTAGCTTTCTAGTTCTTCAAGCAAGAACTTGCAGTGCCAGATTTGGAGATTAAAGGGTTTTTTCCATGTTATGTAAGGATATGCTGACTCATACAAGGACGAGATAAAATATCTATACAATCAATTCCAGTAGGTCAGAACAAATTTTCATGGTTGTCCCTTCTCCAAGGTACGTGCTAGAAATCTATGATTCTCCTGTGTGGAGGAATGTTTAAGAGAGATGCCTCTGGTTTGGGCATGGAGCAGAAAGCCAGCAGCCCTAAGAGATCCCAACCCTATTTCTAATGGTGAACATCCATGCAACCCAGTTCTGGACTCTGCTTTCAGGGAGCTATTGCTTACCCAGCCCCCCATATGAGCATTATCTGCTGTGCTTGTCGAGGCTTGAACCTGATCTCTGGAAAATTGATGGGACATTTGCCACTGGCTTTGACAGAACTACAAACAGATCCAAGTTCATTCCTATTCTATGCCTTTCCAGCTAATAGCTGCACTGTTTTCTGAGCCCTAACCACAGATCAAAAGATACAGGAATGTTTGTATGTGCCCAAAGTCATTTCCACAGCATGAAAAACTTTGCCCACTAGATCTTTTAAGTAACACAGGCTTAGATGTGACCTCCTGTAATTTAAATAACTCAGGAAACCTCTTTGATATGGTTCAGGGTCTGTAGACCTTTCACAGAGAAATCTCATACTATTTTTCTTTACAGAGGTTCTACAACAGAAAATAATTACAGGGAACAAGTTATGGTGCCTCAGATTTGGTCTCAACAATCAAATTGCTGTGTTTGAAAAGCAAAAGTTCACCAAAGTAGCAACACTAGCGATTGTATCTGTCTCAAGTCTTCACAAGAGTTTATTTTGACTTCTGGGATTGCTCTGCTTACAACTTTGTACAGAACTAACAACTCACTGATTGAGTTTTAAGCTCTGTCCCCAGACAAACACAGCCATAGGCAGCTCCCAGGGCTTCTGTATTGTCTAGGAGTCAGTGGAAGCTGTTGGCACAGAACAGGCAGCAGAATTTTGGCCTCTGGCCAATACACAACTGTGAAAGGCTCAAACCACTGTACAAACAAAAAGGACTCAGTCCCATCCAAGAGCACCTTCAAAAGTGCATTATCATGCAAATATACCAACATGGCTTGTATGAAAAGCAAACAAACAACACAGATAAACCCAGCTGTGAAATATAGCTGCAGCCTTGACTGAATGTCTCTCTTTCCCCTCTAAAAGTGTAAGCCCAACAGCAGCAACATTAAGGCCAACACAATGAGTAAAGAAGCAAGCAGAAGTGACACTTCGTTTTACAGTATGACTAAAAGTCCCATTAGGAACGCAGATTTTGAGCAAAGCCTGTCCACTGTATTGAAAGGCCCAAAGATCAAGTGGTCACACAATTCTGAATTCTTGTGTGCACTTCCAAGCGATCCACACCACCAAGAAGCTCCCCCAGAGCGGAATGAATCACCTGCATTATAAGCATTTCACCCAAACAGAAGGATGTGTGGTGGCCAAGGCACTGTGAGCAGGACTGCCCTCACCCATACCACACCCACTGTACCCACACAAGGAGGAGCTCAACAGGAGAGGTTTGCTTGTGTGCATCTCAGGATGGAGAACAGAGAATAGGATACAGCAGCGATCATCTGTAATTGTTTCCTCTTCCTCCTCTAAAAGGCTGCCAAGGAATGAAGCACAACCAGTTCTGTGGAAACTGGGCATCTAATTCTCTTATCCTATAACAAAATAACCTGAACAGCTTTTTGTGAACAATCACAAAAATGTAGAGCCACGCTGTTCTATTTGCTGCATGGATTGAAGCATGTTCTACAAGTAGAAACCACAGCAGTTACCATTGTCTAGTACAACTGAGGCAGAAAGAGGCTGAGACTTTTCTAAGCAGGGGAACAGTTCCTCTGAATTAAGTGTGAGCTCCAAGTTCTTATTTTGATGCAAACAGAACTAGTCTAATTTTCAAATATGTAAAGGTTTTTCCTATGGCTTCAGTGAAAAAGCTTGCGGTGTTCAGCAGTCTGGAAGTTTAGGCTCTTCAGGTGCTTCCTACTCTGTGACTTCCAGAGGATTTAGCCACCTAACTCTTTTTGAGGAACCTGGATTGGGATCTTAATTCCAGGTACCAGTTTGACCATGTATTTTACGAGATAAAGAGAACACTTGGCTAGCAGCTCATTTTTCTTCCAAATACTTTTAAAAATTAAAGATCAACGAAACCACAAATTTGTTTTTAATCGGCACTTCTTTCTGTGGTCTACAAGTAACATGACTAAAACTTGCAACTCACATCACGGTCTGGCAGAGTAAATGTGGATGTGTGGCTCCTGCACTTGTGTGTGCTGACTGCAAAATGGCACAGGCCAGTGCGTGGTGTGACCCTGCGGTTGTTTGCTATCACCTGACTTACAGGCAGACTTTTGCCTGTCTGAGAGAGTAAAGCACCGACCTGCACTGCATGCGAGTACCAGAAACCCTTCAGTGCCACCCTATCGGATCTACATCAGGCCCCAGCAGGGGCAGAGGCTCTGGAAAGGCTGTGTAGTCCTGTGCATGGGACACGAAGCAGATTCTCCAGAGACCTCAGTTCTTTTCTTAGAAATGTTATTCATGTGCTACCTGACCTTTGGAGCATCCCTGTGCTCCTCTGCACTTCTACTTCCTCTCTCAGGGCCTGCTTTCTCTCACTGCAAATTCTTTAGAGCAGAAAGTTTCTCATTTTTTCATCCTTCAGTCTCATGCAGGGGTGATGAAATATGAAACATAATAACAACGGAGAAAAACAAAAGCCTATAAATTCTTTTGTAGTTCATGGATGTTATAATTTTGTCCATGAGGACAAGATGGAGCATTATGTTCTTGCCGTTGTCTCTTTAAGGTATGCCAGGAAAAGGCAAGTCAGGTCTTTGGCTGAATTGCTGTACACATTCTTAAGAAAAAAAATTCAACCCTCCAAACAAATCTCACATTGCAGACCCATATCCCTTGCAAAGTTGGTCTGTCTTCCTTGTTTTAACCTCCCACTGCGCCAAAATAAAGTGTCTGCTTGCCAAAGAAAACTTGGACTTTTTGAAGAACTGACACACGAAAAACAGACCCGAGAGTTTTGGTGGCTAGCTTTCCACTTCTCGTGGCGAACCCCACCGGGAGTACCGGAGCAGCACTCCCCGCTAGCTGCGCGCTGCGTGGCTGCCCGCACCGAGCGCCGCGCGTGTCCCCGCTCCCGGAGCACGTGCGTGTCCCCGCTCCCGGAGCGCCGCGCGTGTCCCCGCTCCTGGAACACGTGCGTGTCCCCGCTCCCGGAACACGTGCGTGTCCCCGCTCCCGGAACACGTGCGTGTCCCCGCTCCCGGAGCGCCGCGCGTGTCCCCGCTCCCGGAGCGCCGCGCGTGTCCCCGCTCCCGGAGCACGTGCGTGTCCCCGCTCCCGGAGCGCCGCGCGTGTCCCCGCTCCCGGAGCACGTGCGTGTCCCCGCTCCCGGAGCACCGAGGCTCTCTCGGCGGTGGGGTGGCGCTCCGGCAGCTGTCCCTCGGCCGCTGCAGCGGGAAGGAGCCGAGCCCCGGCTGCCCCCCGGCTCCTCCAGGTGTCAGCACAGCACTGCCGCTCCCGCCGGGCCTCCTCCAGGGCGCCGTGCGGAAGGGCGGGCGTCTGCTTCCCTCTCGGCTACATTTGTTTTTCTAATTTCTTTTTACTTCAAGGTTTACCAGCTGCTTTATTACCAGGCTGAGCTTTCCTTGCAGTCTCTCCCTCTCTCCTCCTCCTTCCCCTTTTTTTGTTCCTCGAGACAATCACTGTCTCTGGTCCCAGCTGCCACTGCTGATTTTTCATTACAGTTTAATTTAAAACTGGGATTGGAATGGAAATGTCTTTTTGCCATTTGGGGTTTGCGAGGCCTGTGGTTTTATTGCCAAAGGCACAAATGTTAGCTACTACTGTTTTTCCAGAGTACAAGTGTAAGGGGTTTGCCAAAGGGGGGCAAAAGGGTCGTGAGGCTTGCGGGGAATGGCGAGGGGGAGGAATAAATCCACTTCACAGAAACAAAATAACCCAGTTCTTTGCTTTGCATTTATGCTGGTACACGTGCTGGTGTGTTAGAGGGAGGTGGGGTTGTAACATGTCTCTGGGCATGGATCTGTGCAGTGCACACACGAAGCAGATGTAAAAACAGACTAAAGCTCTGCTTGTTTCCTCGGGCCGGGGGGAAACCAAAACAGACTAACTACTTTTCATTTACAGCTCCCTGCTCTCTTGCTTTATACGGCAAGCTGAGTGTTATATAGCACCCTGCTCAGTAATAGCACTTCAAGGGAAAACAAAACTGCAGCAACGATGTGTGAGATGAAAAGGAGACCTGCTAGTCACTTTCTTCAGTTCTCTCTTCCTTGTCTACACCAGAGAGCAGGGCACTACAGACATTGCTACAAGCTCTCCCAGGGGGTCAACAGCAAGTTCTCCTAAATTAGCGTTCTCCCCCCCGGCTGGCAGATCCTCTGCTGCTCGTCCTGGTTTGCCTTACACCATCTCCTCCATTCATCTGCGAGGAAATGATCAGAGAGAGAAGAAAGAAGTAGCAGTGTTTCCAAGTTCAAAATTAACTTAGGCTGGATGGAAATTTAATTCTTTCTCTTTAGAGATAAATGGAGGAGGATATTGCGGACGGTTGCAGTCTTCAATTCAAATATTCAACATCAACACAGGAAGCTACTGTTTCCAGCATGGCAGATTTCAGACAGGAGTGCCTAATCTCTGATCTGTTACACTAAAAACAATTATTGTCTTTCCTTCTAGAGAGAGCTTTATCTTTCCCTGGCTACATAATTTCAGATGTCAGACAGAATATCTGCATTATCGGTGGATCATACTGACTCTTCACACGTCCTAAATTGCAACCTTCTCCCATGCTGACTTTGGGCTTCTCTGCATCTGGAGCTTGTCTGGTGTCACTGTGGTATTTCACTGTCAGTCCACCAGCGTGGGGGCATGTGCCACTCTGCAGAGAGATGCGTAGATCCTGTTCTTCAGCACGTTTCATTTCTGTCTCCACCACCAAAAAGGTTCTCAGTTACATAGCATGACAATACATTCAGTGGGACAGCACAACTTCTGGCCACGTGCAGTTCAGCCTGCTTTCCCCCTCCTCTCCAGACCTCTAATGAAACTATAGAGTCCTCCGAAATACTGATTCTTCTCCCACAGCCAGGCAAAGACAGCCATTTCTACACCTTCCTGCACTGCTCAGGGCTTGTCCAGACCTACTTTTCCCTTGCACTTAACACTTAAAATATATACATTTCTAAAGAGGAAGTTTTGTGCTAGACAAGAAGAAGAAGGTGTATCTGCCAGCTTGCTGAGCTGATGCACCATGTGTGCCATGATGTTAGATGTGCTGAGGCACACTGGGGCAGAGCTGAGTGCAATTAGTAGGGGAGGATGAAAACACTGAACTTGACAATAGAAGGAACCAATTAAGACTCTTGAAAAAGGAAGAAGCCTGATCAGAAACAGCAGGAAAATATCTTAAGAAAGCTCAGACACGAAAGAAGATCCACAAAGATGAACCAAGATGCTAGAGATGTTTAAAGATCCACTTTTGAAGATTTTACGGTCAGGTTCAGAAAGAAAGAATAGTTTCCAGAATCACTGCAAATGAAGAGGTGATAGGATTTGGCAGAACCACAAATATGGTAAAGGCTGAACAGAGAAATGCTGAAGACTGTCATCTTCTTCCACTTACAGTGCATAGGTTTTTCTATCCACTGGCTGTGATCATCCAGGAAACATTTTTTTTGGTACAGTGATCTTCCTGTATCCTTGTCAGCCTGCAAATTTAATTTTCAACATCTGTTTTCTTTGCTGCCTCTCTGTTTGCAAGTTAGACCTATGTGCCAAGGGATAGTGACAGAAGGCTAACAATGGGGGTTATTTAGTCTTGATGATGCCCTGCTCACATACAGACAGCCTTGGACAAAGCCCTGGCTACTGTCCACAGATAAACTCAAACAAACCAATCCTGAAACAAACAAACAAACAAAAACCCAATCAAAACCCAATTTCCCGTAGCTTTTCTTCCCCCTCTGTACAAACAGAGTCTGCTGGGGTCACCAAATAATTAAGAAAAAGATCATTTAGAAGAAACTTGGATTCATTGCAATGGTTGGCCAAAGGTAAGCTGGCCAAGTGTTTTATTAGAGAAGGGAAACTGAAACTCTCTTGTCTGCCACTTCTGAAAGGAATAGAAATGTCCAGACAGGTTCCATGTTCCTGAGGAGCAGCCATGTTTATGAGGAAGAGAAAGTGTCTCAGGCACACTAGAAGAAATCATCTATTTCTGCAAAGAGTGTTTGATGGATTACCAAGGCCTGCCCCAAACTGAGGAACCCAAAAAAACACCAGGAGAAGCATTCCCGAGGCTCAGCTGGAGACACGAGCTCAGGGTTCAAGCTCACATCGCTCTGTGGTGGCTGATTGTCCCACCACTGCTGGCAGTACCAGGAACTCCTGCCTAGGCACTCCAGTGGGAGGCTGATTATAGCTTCTCATGCAGGGTTTGCATTTTGCAGTATTTGCATTTTGCAGTGTTGTGGGATGCATCCTGTGAGACTGCACCCATCGTGTCTGGCTTTGGGCCTGCTCCCTGCCTGGGTTTGCTCCTCGGTGTCTCATCTCACGGTCTTCCCAGACAGCTACAGCACGGATTGCTCTGTGCCACTTCAGTAACCTGGTCCTCCACCTGCCACAGAGAAACCTTCTCCTACAGTCCCAGAGTGGTTCAAGAGGTGTGAACAGGCTGCTAATTCTGGCAAAATAAAGCAGTCTCTTAATCATGAGATTCAGCTTTCCTTGGCCTCAGCTTCTGAGCTGTCTTTCCCGTGCCCAATGAAGTCAGCACATGGCTTTGCAGGAGACATGACAAAGATGCTGTTTGGTGCATCCCTTATAGGACAGCAAGACATGGGAAACCTATGCCTATATCTTCTTCCTGTATCACTCACTGACACCATTTCATGCTGGCCTCCCTGGCTGTTCCTGTGATTTTTTACTGAGGACTGTCTAACAGGGTTCTCCAATCTGCCAGTCATCATGGCATCTCTTACCCACAGAACTTCTCTTTTCTCTCTTTCCATTTATCTCCACTCTGACAGAGCTGTAGGCTGCTCTTAATTGTACATATATTTATCACTGATTTCTGGGAAAGTAATACAGGAACAGATAAATCTCCAAGGTCAGCTCAGACTGTAATATAGGGTGACTCAACAAAATAATATCTCCCACATAAACACCTGCAGTTTGCTCTCACACTTTGCTGCATTCTTCATCTGTCATTTTTTCTTCAGCAGAAACACTTCACACTTCTTGAGAACTTTCCATCTGAAGATCCCACAGAAGGCTACAGACAGAAATAAATGAAGCCACCCAGAATCTCAAGAGTCACGAGAAACTGAGAATGTGATAATGTGGCAAGTTATCTATTGATTATGTTTAAACTTCTAACCTCTATAGAGGCTTAAGGTCCCCCCCAAAATGTTAAAGCAAGTTCTGCAAGTGGTCTCAAAGGAACAGCAACTCTCTGTCCTGCTCTTAGGGGTGATTGCTAGCTTCTGCACTGATGAGCTTCCCTGGAGGAATGTGAGGAAGGTTTGAAGAGCCCTCCTAATTGTACATGAGGCTGTGCTTAAAACATAGAAGTGATCTTCTGAATGCCAGCATGGCAACTGCGTGAGTACCGGGAGACAAAGATGCTGATTCAGCCTGTAGTGGTTTTGTTACCAGTTTGCCTTGGGAGACATTCTTTGTCAGGAGTTCTAGCTCAAAATTCCCCAAACGCTACTTCTGCCAGCCTAAGCCCTTAAAATCACACATTTAAAATCCCCCAGCACATCTGAGCTCCAGGCAATCGTTGGGAGAAACATGTTGCTTTTTAGTTTTCAGACCTAGCCTACTGATCCTTCTCTTATGCAATGGTAAACAGAATTCCAGTGGTTTGACCTTTCTCACTGAATTGATGTCAGCACATGAAAACAATATTTCTTATCCCTGCTGCTCCAAGCACACTTAAAATGTATGGGGAAAAAACAAACCAAACCCAGTCTCCTCAGGTTTAATACACTCCAAGACAATGCATTTCCATCCCAGTAAGGATTAAACACCAGTGAGTGCTACAGCAACACTGGAACATCTGTTGAAGGCATCACCAAGTTCATCCAATTATGTGAGTTGTGTGTTCACTGTACAAGAAGCAAGGCATGTGATCTAACTGCAACGTATGAATACAAAAATATCTGGGAAGACTAAAACACTACATCTCCACAAGGTGTAGAGTAAGGTAGAAAGTAAATATTTTCTGAACTGTTTCAAATCTTGTCTTGTTGAGAAGCTGATTAAAGCTTTAAGGGTCTTCCTGTTCAGGAATACTAGAGGCTGTCATCTGGTTTTTTTAGAGTGAGAATCCTGTCCAGGTTTGTTATCCTGTATTTATAGACTCAACTATGGAAAAAAATGCAGCCCTAATGTTAGCTGTCCAGTTTAACAAGAAAATGGATTTTTGTTCTTATTTGCTGCTACAGAATTTTTTTCAGAAATCTCATGGAAAATCTTATAAAGCCCAGGTTAGCTGCCACATATGGGACCCATTAACTCCTCATTTCTGCTGGTACTTAGCAAATTTTTTTCTGGTGACTACACTTGAACTTTTTGCGGTTTTGTTTTGCTTTGCACTGCAGAGCACTCTGTTGACTTGATTTGGTTTTGGAAAGCACTAATGGTAGACTACAGCCCCCGTATATCTGAGAGAATCAGTTAGTTATGTTAAATTGCGTGGAACCACATTCAGATTCTTTGGCAGAGAGAAGAGTCTGTTCTTTCCTTTTCTTGGGATTTCAGTGTTGGCCATTGTTGCACCGAAAGCTTTGCCCCATGCCATGCCAAGGCACACCTGAGAGTTGTGCATTTGGACACAAACTCTATCCCATTCCCCAGCAAGTGACGGTGCAAAGTGAATCTCTCATTTTTCATGTGGTCTCTGAAGCAGATGTGTGTGTGTGCACATGTGCCTGTGTATACAGGGAGCTTCACTGGCCACTTAGGGAGGTGGCATCCTGTTGCACACCTATTCCGGTGCCTTTGGCATGTGTCTGTTGGAAAGGGCTGCTCATCCTCGCCAGTATCTCACTCTCAGCCTGATGGAAAATGGGAAGATAGTACCAACAACCACACATACTTTCTCCCTTGGCATCTGAAACGCAGAAGTTCTGGGGATCTAAACAGTTCCTGCATCATCTGTGTTGTAGGGGAGAGCAAGGAAAAAAAGCCCTCTTTAACAGACAATAATATTTCCAGGTTTCAGCCATTTATTTTCAAAAGCCAGAAGGCAAGCCCTGTCAAGGTCATGTGTAGCAATGAGTTTTCTTAAGTCATAAAGCAATAATGTGGGTCATCGACAGACAGCTGCCTGTGGAACCTGTGGAATGCTCTTCAGCCCCGGCACACTTCTCGTGCCCCTGGCATCCCCAACATGTCCTGAAACAAAGGAAAGGTGTGGCTCCCGCACAGCCCAGCTTTGTGACAGCAGGGCTGCTTCGAAAGGGACTGAGCTGCATTGGCAGGGAAAAGTGGCGAAAGCTCTACAGCATTTGGCAACACCAAATTTATCCAAGCTGGTGTGATTAGCACTTCTTTTTCTTAACCTCCCTTTTCCTCAAAAGTGTAAATTATCAGAGGCCGCAGTGATTTTTGGTCTTTGCTTTTTGTTTGGATGATAAAGGGGCTTGGTGGATTGAATGTGCTTAACAAAGATGCACACCTAGTATTCATGTTTATGGCTCTGAAATGCTCAGCTCAGACCATTAGGAAAAGGGTTTGTGTATTTAACCTTTCTCTGGGGAATGGACTACAGGAAAGGCAAAACCTGCCAGATATTGAAGGTCTTTCCTTATAAACTCAGGGCTATTTTTAGTTTTCTAATGTAAAAAGTCAGTGAGATGAAGAGTGAAGTGATCCGTTTCCAGCAGAAAAAATGTCTGAATCTTCATTAATAATTCTTTATAGATGGCTGTGTGCCTTTATCTGACAGACTGACAAGCCATGCTAAACAACAGTTACTGCACAAATGGAAAAGATATAATCTCACTACCCAGTCTCATGGTGCTTCCATTGTCATGTTACATTATGACTGGAGTCTCCACCTTCCCAGAGAGACATGGCAGCAGGGTTATTTCATTAGGACTTGCACAAATGTGCTCATGATGGATGAAGTTTAGTGCTTTGACATGGAAATGTATTTGGAAACTAGAGCTGACACATGATACGAAGAAGGGGAGGGAAGGGAAAAAACAAGAACTCAAATGTATAATCTTACCCTCGATCTGCCTGTCAGTGATAATTAGAAAAAGCCTATATCAAAAGCTGAGCTGCAAACTGCCCAGAGGATGGGATTTCATAGCTCCCAATGAAATGTCCTTGCTGGCTTTTACCAAGCCAG
The DNA here is from genome assembly GCA_013398855.1 of Mohoua ochrocephala. Lineage (NCBI taxonomy): Eukaryota > Metazoa > Chordata > Aves > Passeriformes > Acanthizidae > Mohoua > Mohoua ochrocephala. The sequence goes on along the minus strand of VZTA01002276.1, from coordinate 206,988 downwards.
GTTAGTGGATGTTACTGACATGAGTTCCATTCCTGGCTTTGATTTCCTTGTGAAATAGGTGGCTTCTCCTTGCAGTGGTTATGAGGCAGTGGAAAGGAAGACTGCCCTTTTGCCACACCCTCACACCCAAGGACAGAATAAGTTAGGTCATTTTACTGCCCTCTGTGGTGCTGAAACCAAGCCAAAACATCTCCAACCTTTGGACTGGTTCAGAACAGTCCCACATAAGGTATTGAACCCATCTCAGCTGCTGGTGGAAATGGCGTGACCTCACATGCAGCACCAAATCTGTGACAGTGACACTGCAAGGGAAAGAACAGCTTATAAAGCTGCTAGCCTGGGCTGATTTTACAATGACAAACACACCCTAAGCTACTGGACTGTTTGCTTTCCTCCCTCTTCCTGATGTTATCACTATTTCCTAGACCCTGCCTGTCAGGCATGCTTTGTTAATAACCCTCCAGTTCTCTCCAGAGCAAAGGTTGCCCAACAGCTTTCTGATCTTCCTGCTGCCTGTCAGGAGAGGAAATCACAGCTTTCAGGAGAACCTAACAGAGGGAACTGGATAGCACACTGGGGTCAAGGGTAAGAATGCATGAAGAAGTGAGAAAGCCCAGGCACTCCAGCTGGCTGCACAGGAAAAGCTTTGCCTTTGCTCTGCTTTCCCTTGTTTACTGTGTCAGGATGTTCCAGGAAGAAACTCAGCAGGCTTTACATCTGAAACAGCCATCCAAGCACAAATCAGTGCCCACAAAGCAGCATGAGGGAAAAGAATGACAACTAAAAATCTTGGCTTAAGTTTTTGATGACTTAGATCTTTCTTCTTAAGCAAAGGATTCTGAAAGTGTAGTGGACAATGCTACCAGCAGTTACACTCTGGCTCATCTTGACTGCTGTCTGTGAGAAGTCCCAGTCAAACCAGAAGTACCAAAGTGTCATCAGAATATATCTACCAACTCCTGCAGCAAAGGAAAAACTTTTGCAAACGGCTTTCCTAAGACTATTACCTGGAATAAGAGCGGCTGAAGCAAGGTTTGGAGAGGAAAGCATGTTTAAAAGTGGGACCCCTGGTTGTTCATCTTGGTCTATTTAGGTCACGTCTACAAACCTGGGACAGGCGAAACCTCTGCATATACTCCCCCGCACTTCCTGGGTGTCTCCAGTCTCCATGCTTCTCCAGCCCTGAGCCTGAGTAGATGTCTTCTGACTCTACCAGCTCTACAGCAGCCCTGAGCAACTGCCTTCTTCACAAGGGTAAACTTTCCATGCACTGGTCAAGAAAACCAGATAGGATTGAGCTTGAAGGAGTGAGGAATGGTTGTGTTTCAAATTATCTGAGTTCAGATTCACTAAAAATTCGCTGTAAAGAATTTGTAATTTTCCCTCATGAAGAATTTGATAAAGGCGACAAGGTGAAGACATAATTGTAAGAGATGTTTGTTGCAAAAAGCTACAACATTTCTGCTGGAAAAAAAAAAGAATATGCTTTCACAACAAAACTGAATCCCACAGGGAAAAAAAAAAGGAAAAAACGGGGAAAGCAAGCCAAACAATTTTCCAAACAATTGGTAACAAACAAACCCTCCGAACAATTTTCTTAGAACACGATTTTCTGTCATGATGATTATATAAAACAACCATCGCCATCTGTAAAATAAAGCTGGGCCTTAGAATTCTCTTTTTCATGAGATTCCGGAACAGATAAAGCAGTGTTTTACTGACTCGGAAACTGAGGCATGGGTGACAGAAACGGTTTCTTCACCATCATCCAGTGGGCCAGTAGCAGAAAAGAATATAGTACCAGCCAGTCCCAAATCTTCACCGGGCCTTGGCAGAGTGATTGATCAGAGATAGCAAAAATGTAATTGGACGTTGTTGATCAGCTGGCATAAAGTTTGATATTACTTAGTTGCTGGGTAACAGGGGGAAATCTTTTGTGGAACAAAGAGAAATTGGAGTGGATAAGAAGAGAAAAAAAGAAAAAATGAAAAAAAGGAGTCAGCCTTGGCATATACTTAAGGTCCAGACAGAATCATCTGAGGTACTCCAAAAGCACTGAGTGATTTTGATCTTCCTGTTAATTGTTTCATATTTGTTTTTCAGATAGTGCAAAAAAGCCAAGTCAGTACCCAGGGGAGTGGCAGGCAGCTGTTCAAAGACCAGTCTCTGGAATATCAATGTTGAACATGAGTGTCCAGGAAAAAGAAAAATAAGCAGAAACAGGGAGAAGTCTACGGAGAAGCAAGCTACAAAGCAACCAGCCACCCCGCACCGAAAGACACACTGACCGTGTTTTCCCAAGAGCAGTCACAACCTTTGCCTTAACTCCTGCACTTCCCTGTGCAAGGGGGGCTCCTCTTGATAGAAGCCACTCGCATTTCCTACACCCCAAGCCGAGGCTGGGCATGTACACGAGCAAGTATTTGCAGATCCAGGCAAAAAAATCGAACCAAAAAATAATTAGTTGGAAAACTAATTAGAAATATACAGAAGCGATTGGGGTGGTAAGGCAAGCCAAAAAAGCAATTGAGAGACAGGAATAAACAATTAAATATGTGTGACTCCATTCACAAGGAAATGAATGCCATGAGGAAAAAAGTAAGTTTCATTAAAGGGGGCAGGAACTGCTACCCTTCCAATTTCAAAATGCTCTTTGTAATTGCCATTGTTTTGGAGAAACACTTTTCTAGAAAATTGTTGGCTTGGATTTGAAAATGTCATTAGACTTAACTGAAGATGCAAAGAAAATGCAAAGGATTAAGCAGATGGGGTAGGTAATAAAATGCCAAACCTCCCCCTGTTAATTAAACAAGCCTACCAGATGGTAATGGTGTAGAATCAGGGTCCTGAAGGGGGAGCTCAGCTGCAGGCCCTGCTACACCCTCTCCTTAAGCCCCTGATTACAGATACAGGAGGGAGGTACCAGGGGAAAGGTTTTACTTTGTACACTTCAGTTTTCTTTTCTTCTTTTTGTCTCTCAAGAGTCGAGACTGTGGGGCTGACCAGTTTTGATGAGTCGCAGTTTTTGTGAGCCCAAGGATGAGAGAGGTCTCAGAATTAAGACAAAGGTAGAACAACTTATGACAGACACTGCTTTTTTCTTAAAAAACCCAACTCAAAATCATCCCTGTGGATTATGGACACAGCTTTGTGTTTTCCATGGAGATAGACATTTAAAAAAATGGATGTGATGAAAAGCGCTGTGCCCCAATGAGTAACACGTTGTGGTGCCTTTCCTGGACTTAGCCCAGAGTCCTGGCTTCAGACTAGCTTCTGACTCACACTGCAAGAGCTACTGGTGGACAGTTAATCCTTTACTTGAGATAAAACCAACACGAAACACTGCTAACATTCTTACATTTATTAAGTTTAAAAATCAGACTTTGTGTCTTTGCATGATTTGTAGTATGCAACTGATTTTGGTGGATTTAGTCTACTTTCTAAGTTAGTAAGAAATACATATACTTTCTTTGTTCCATGTTACTTATCAGGCAGTTTTGTACAAAGCCCATTTCAACCCATAAGTCTGTGGCAAGCTCAGTAATCAGTTGACAATTCACCACTTCTATGGTATCACTGATCACTGCAGTCACACGGCATTGTTTTTTAATCTTTGATGAAGCCACTGCCATAGTCCAAAGCATTTTCATGTGCCCACTGACAGGCTGTAGAAATGAGACTTAACCAAACCGTCCTAAGACCAGGTCTTCCCTGTGTAGAGGCCAGTGGAAGGAACATGCAGAGGAGCTGCAAATACCGCAGTGAAAAGGCTCTTTTCCTCCTGTGACAGCCTCTCGCATTATTACTCTTGTAATTTTGCACTAAGACCCAGAAACAGGGGCTCTTACATGCCTGTACACACATGCATATCGTCTCTCACCCAAAGCACTGACAATCTAAGAAAACTGTATCTCTGTTCTATAAAAGCAAGCTGAGGCCCTCAGAGGCATCATGACTTGCTGACACAGGAACTGAACTCACCTCTCTTGGCTTTGCACCTCCCCAACCACCAAATCTCTATTAACTATACAGCAGTACCTCTCTTTAGTGGCATTTAAGAGCCACTCAACAGCTTTTTTAAATGCAGAAGCAATTTCTACACATCTACTGCCACTATATATGACAATTTTTTTTCCTTCCAGAAAGCCTCAGTGATAGAAACGAAGTTAGGAAGGGCGCATTAAGAAGAACTTGACCGTCCAAATCAAGGCAAGACAGCTAATTAGTGTAACAAGGTATAGGAGGAAAGTCTCAAGAAAGAGGGTAATTATAAAACCAGCAGTTGGCAGAATGCAGTCATGTAAGAGTCGAGGCCTAGATTAGCTATTTCTGTAGAACAATTTCAAGACTACCCGCAAAAATAACATTTTCCACGGAACAATCTGATTTCAGCAGCATAGAGCACAGCCTCCGTTCGGGCCAGGAAGCCATGCAGAGAGAGACCCCTCAGGAAAGAAAAGACAGCAGCATTCCCAAAAGAGAAGATGGAAACCAAATCAGGCTCCTCCTGATTACCTTGCAAGGAAGAGATTGTACTTTTGAAAGCTGAGATCTTTGCATGGGATTCTGAGGGACAGAGCAAACCGGCCCTCAAGTAGGTTGCCAGTTAGGGAGAAGGATGCTTGTTCTTAAAAGGAGACGTGAACACAAACTCCTTTGCTAAACTGGGCTCACGCTTTGTAGTTTCTCACAAAGCCCACAGTTTTTGCAGGGTAAAAATAATGCCTTCTGAACGACCCTTAGGACATGCTGAGGCACATATTCTCCACACTCTGCTTGGAGGCTATCTCGCAAACCAAGGACATGCCATTTCAGATCCCTGCTTCCTCCTAGGCATGGAATAGCTCTCCAAGTCTCACATATTCTTCAGGGTAGATGAAGGACTGAGGGAACTGCTGATGGGTGGGAAACAACACTGCCACACAAACATGAAAAAGACCTGTTGGTTCAGAGCAAAAGATCCTCCTGTGTCTGAGAGATATGACACACTCTCCAATAAAAAGGTATGTGCCAGGATCCAAGGACAGCACCAAATCCCTTCCCAAACTTCACTCTCTCATTATTCACTCCTTTTCTCTTCCTCCTTTTACATGTTTCAGTGAGCCTCACAGGTTAACTCCAGCTGCATCCACTCACCAAACACTGATCCCTCAGCTATCTGCTTCCAGCCTTGCAGACCTGACAGGAAAATGGAATTTTGGACTTGGTTCAGATGCTGCAGTGATAAGGGCCATGGAAATACCTTTAGTTAAAATAAACAACATTGCACCAGCCTTTTCCATTTTAGGACATTTAAATCACTCCGTCCAAAGCTTTAGCCTCTTTCTTCCCTCCCTGCTCCCCTATAAGAAAGAGATGGGGTCACAGCCCAGCTAGGTTACTGCCTAGGATGAGGAACCTCCCTGAATGGCTGAAGCATCATCTAGTGTTTTAAAGGCCTTGTGAAAATCAGAAAATACCATGTTTATAAGCATTCTGGAAAGAAATTCTGTGAGTGCATTGCAGCTGAAGTGCAGGGTGCAGTGAGGTCAGACGCACGTTCGGACTGTCCTCTAGAGCACTCCAGAGCTGGGGTGCTTGCCTTGGAAACCCAGCCAACAGCCAGCAGCTGCCCTGGGGACTGCTCCTCCAGAAGAAAACATCCATCTTCTGCAGCAACCACTGGCATATCTCACTGTGTATGTGTGCCACACAAACCAGCTGACGGCTCATGTTCTTCGCCCAAGTGCTGACTGATACCTAAGGACAGGTGAAAGAAAAGAAAAACACCTCTAACTTCAACACCCCTCCTATTCTTATTCTCTACCTCATCTTGGAAAACAAGGAAGAAGTGCAGCAGTAGGGGGTTTTTTGTGATATTCTGGTCATTGGAAAAGAGAAAATAATTTGTCATTCCTTGGTCTGATGGAAACTGTGTTTAGGGAACAAGCCCTTGCTGACAGTGTTTTTTATTCCACACGAGCTGTCAAGAAGCTTAGTTGAGGCCATTCAGCAACCACATAGATCAAATGAGATCAGCACAGCTCAGAGCCCAGAAGTTCCTGCAGGAACTTACAGGATGCCCTTCTGCCTGCCCCTACAAGTAGGGGCTTAAGATGTACTTAGTTTAATTTAATCACAAATATGTGTATAAATCCACGAACAGGATAATGAAAACTAATAAATATGTAGTTGCATCTGTGTGACCCAGTATTGACTCAGCAAAATGAGCAGCTCCAGGCTAATGTTAATAAATGAATCCCCAAAAAGAACAAGACCTGCCGCAGCCCTGTTTGGCATTATTTTGGCACTAGTAATATGATAGGGGCAGGCAGCCCCTATTAGGGAGGCTTGATATATTTTGTTATCTCCTTTCAGCTTTGTCTAAGACTTAACTCCTTCTCCTCTGCTGGGGAGGGAGTGAGTCTGCCTGCTGCTCTTGTGTTCCTGTGTGCAGGTAAGTCAGAAGGGTAGGAACTGTCAGCAGCGTGGGATACCTGCTTTCTTCTCTCTGGACAAGGCAATGACCAAATAATTTGGTCTTCTCTTGGAATGCGGACTTGTTCTTGCAAATTCCCAAAAGGGATCACAGCAATCCTCAGGCCAAAAAGAGCTTTGTCAGTGCCTTCAGCAAAAGCAGCAGAAAGAGGGCCCAAATGACCGGCTCATATGCCTAAACCTGCAAGTGCTGAAGTGAACAAATAGCAAAAAAAAAAACCAGTATGGGAATGTTCCAAGGGTAGAAATCACTTCTGGTTGCAAAGCTGACATCAGTTTCATCCTTGGGAGCAGAATAATATGTGGAGAATCTGGATGGCTCAGAGGCTTAGCAAAATCTGAAGAATAGTAAGAAAAAGAAAGTTAGATACTGATAAGGTTCTTTAAAGCTTTTGTTGACTTAAATGTTTGTTGCAAACTGTATTCTCACAAAGCTTCTTGTCACTGCATCTCTGCTTTCTGTGGTTCTCTTATCAGCATATGTGGTTGAGGCTGTGTTTCTTTTTATTCTCTCTTCACTTTCATAGAGATGTCTGATTTTGGGCAAATCATCCTGCTGCTCTGCCTGTTTATCCTTTTCATCATGTCCTGCGAGTTGCTGTTACACAGTTTATATGGGGTAGATGTAAGAAGCCTTTCCAAAGCGGTATGAACCTTCTCTCCAAAGATTTTCAAAGTGTTCAGACAGGGTAGGTTTTACAACTCCCCTCTGAGACTTATTGACATTTGGTTTTGGGCCGCTGATTCTAATCAGCCTTGTCATGTCTCAATGAGTATAAAAATAACAAAATGAAAGCCAGTAATATGAATATATGAATATATTGCTTTTATAAAAGTGAATATTGAGTGACTTGAAACTTAAACATAATCCAAAAAGCTCTGCTTCAAACACTTCTCAAATCATGCCTTTTAGATATTGGTGAAAGTCACCAAATTCAGATGCAACTGCTGAGCTGCAAAGGTTTTACTTGACACAGTGTCAGGAGAGGGACATTTGCAAATCATTGATGCAAACTAGGATTTCTGATAGCTCCAAAGTAGGCCAGTGTTAGAATGCTTATTTTACTCTCTTACTTAAGCATGACGAATCTTTGTGGGAGCTGTTGGTCTTCTACACCTTGCTCATTGCTGTCCTCAGCACTTACCTTCCACACAATTTCTTGGGAAAAAAACTCCATCATTGGAATTGTATCTGTTTTTATCCTGGAGGTTAATAACTATTTTCTTTGCAAGGAAGAATCTGTCTTGTCTTTTTTTTTTCTTTTTTTTTTTTTTTTTGGCTGTAATCCTAAATGGGATAAAGAAAGGAGTTTTCATACACTAGATATTTGAAGGGCTTTGAAGATTTCACTTCACAGAACAAGTAATTTTAGTTTCTGACAGATGGGTTTTATGTTGTCTGAGGAAGAAAGGGCAGAAAGGCAGCAGCAAAGGGTACCATGCTTGGAGAGATATCTAGTTGTGTTGATGAAGCGTGTATAGCAAAGGGGGGAAGTGCTGTCCATGAGGGTCTGGAGATCAACATTATGGGAAACATGCCAAGAAGGAACAGTAAGGTATATACGTCTGGCTGCAAAATGGAGCTAAGGAAATTTATTTTCCTAGCATTGCTACATAGGTGTTTACCCATTGAAAGAGTGTACATCAAAAGATGATACTGGGAGTTGTGACTTTTAGAAATAAAGGATTGACATTTCAGCTCCCTGGCTTTGTAGTTTTTGCACACTCAAACTCTCCAGTACAAGAAAAAAAAGGAAAAAAAATGAAAGATTGATTGCAAGGTTGGGTTGATGGTGGGCAAAAGGTTGGCAAGTAATTGGTGGGAAAAGCAAGGCCAAATAATGGTTGTGCATGTGCAGTGCAGTCTATTTGTCCGTCAGTATGGGACACAGACATCCTCCACCACAGAACTGTGCTGGCTAATGACAGCCTGAAGTGCTGCTGGGCAGTCTCCACCTAATCAGGAGAGACAGCCAAATGTGGATCTGGATTGGAAAGTAAATCCACCAAAGGTCAGGATTTTGGCCTGTCCTATCCAAAGGGAACGTGTAAGCTATGAAATCTCTTTCTTTGCTTAGGACTCCAGACAGATCCTAAATTCAGCAGAGCTTTGAGTTGTCACAGCATCACCAATAATAAAAACTCATTCTGAAGGTAAGAAAAACCTGCTTGCTGAATTTGTTTGCTACCTCAGTAGCTTTTTAATTAAATAAAAAGTATTAATTCTTCCCTGTCCATTCAAGCTGTGCAAGAGACGACATGCAAGCAAGCATTAGTAGAGAAGCAGCAATGAATTTCCAGAACAACATTGGCACACCTGCTGTCCCTGAGCTGACTGCTAATGCTTCTGCTGTTATTCCCCAAAATGCCATTTTGAAGAGGAAGTCTTTTCTAAGAACATGGTGGTCTGTCCCACCCTGGGTGCAGTTATCAGTAAGTTAGGCAGGAGCACATGGGGGAAAGAAGACTTCAGACATCTAAAAACCATCCAAGTATTATTGTTTCAAGGCAAAAATAGCCATATTACGTTGTACCTTAGACTCCTTTCCTTTTGATAGCTCGGCTGTAATCAGAGAAGCAGACCCTCTACCCAAGACCCTGATATTCAGAATGATCATCCGAGGTGACAATAAGGTAGTCCTGACCAAGTGAGGTGTCAGAAGGGAAATGGTTACATCCATTAACACGTTCTTATCTGCACTGTCATTCTGAACCAAAGGGAGACGTGGTCAGACCTCCCTTCCATCACCACTCAACCAATCTTTCGAATTATCTCTTCTGATGTTTGAAAGCTTTTGTCTACAGTGACTTGACCCTTGACTAACCGCTGAAAGCTGGGTTGGAAAAAAATCCAGCCTTCAAATTCCAACTGGAAAGTGAATGTGAGCTTTTTACCTTGCATTTCACAGTCAAAGCATACAGCATTCAAAGACTGAGCCGGAGAGATGGGAGGCATGAGAAGGATGAAGAGAGATGAGCTTCTCCCTTTACAAAAATGAAGTAATTAGCTCAGTAAGTGCAGAAGGAGGAGAGACGGGGAAAGGGAGATCCTTTTGTTAGGCATTTATAATACAATCCTCTCTACTGGCCAGATGTGCTTGCAAGATGTTACCAGATTGTACACACTGATGAATGTAAGGACTAGGGCTACGCTAAATTGCTTTCAAAGGCACCCATCTGGGGACTCCTCATTTCTAAAAGCAGGAGATGTTCCACCTGTGTGCAGTGCATTTGATTTTCAGGGACTGCCAGTCACAGGAGACACTATCAGTTTCCTTGTAGCAAAGAAATGTTAGTCCTCTGGTTTTAAATAATGGTTACAATTGGTTACAATGGACAATTTTCCAGGCCTTTAGGGCTGTTACAATTAGGACTTTGATGGGGAAGGGACAAGGGCTGAGGAGCTGGCAAACACTGAAACAACCCAAAAGCCCTATAGATGTAGATGTTCCCATGAAGCAGTCCCTTGCATGTTGGATAATCTTCAGTTAAATGAATCTTCTACAAGAAGAACTCTTCAGTGCATTTAGGTGAATGTTTGGAATAACAATTGCCTGTGTTCTTGCTGTCCAGAAGCATAAACAAACAGCCAATTTACATCTCCCCTATTACCTTTAGCAGAAACCTTTTCTAAGATAAAGTCTCTCAGCCCCTGATTGCAGCTTGAATTTCAATATGAAAAGACAGAGCTAGACTGTGGAAAAGGGAAGAGTTATGAGTAACTATTGTATAAGCCCCTTCCCTTTGAACCTGCCTCACACACTGTTCACCAGTCACATAGCCTTGCCTCTGAGCTTCTTTGTCAGAATATAATGGGCAGAAGTTGGAAGCGCAGCTCAGTTCATTGTAAGCACTGTGTAAACCTCCAGGGTAATTGAAATTATACATATTGCAGGAGTTGTTTGAATAAAAGAATATCCAAAGAGAAGAGAAAAGAGCAGAGCCAGCATAAACTGTTCTGAAGGCTGAGTGTGTTGTTGTGAAACCTTGAGGCCTGAAAGAAGAAACCTACCCTACAGGGAAGTTTAGAAGCCTCTCAGGAAATTTTATTATAGGGAGCCGCATCACCCAGAGGAAGAGAGCAGAGGAGTCTCTCTGAGACAAACCCAGGGCCCTGCTGGGAGGTACAGGTAACTTCCCAGAGGCACCAGATAATAATTACACTCAGTGCCAGCTTTGCTGCAAAAAGCAAAACTAATTGTTCATGAAGAGGAAAAGAAAAGAAGCTTCACTGAATCATGGAATGTATGGAGCACCAAAATTATATTAAAAAATGATGAAGAGAGATGGGAAGAAAGGATCCTCACTGCACCTTTTCCAAGGCTTCCACAGCTCCCTTGCTCTGCCTTTCTGTACCTGTCTCCACATAGAGAAAGGTGTTATCTGTTCTACTTATCAGGCCCCTCAATATACTTGTCCCATGTGCCCTCATGCTCTCCTTCTTGAAATTCCTTGCCACACAGAACACTGTGATATTATTATTATCATTCCCACTGTTATCGTCCATCTTAAACCCATGCTGTTTTCAACTCTTCCTCTTCCTCTGCATCATTATGCTCATGGAAGTTCCCACTTGCATTTGAGGGCTGATGACAAATCAAGTTAAAGCAATTTCAACAAAAGGTCAATTTGCCAAAGAAGAGGTTTTTCAGGTGGCTCCAAACTGTGAGTTTGTGTGGAACATTTTGTCAACCTAGTTTCATCTGTACAAAAAATGGAAAAAAGAAGAGGAAAGGTTGTTTGAAACAAAACAGCATTTTAAAAACAATGCTCCCTCATTATTTTTTTATTTTTGTCTGAAAGTGTTTGCTATCTATTCTAAGTTCATGATACATCCCTGAAACTACTTTACTTAGAAAGTGACAGAATGCATTGTCAACCTGTATTTCAAGTATTGTATTTCAAGTATGTGTTTCAGCTGTTTTGGGATGAGACTTTGCATCTCCCTGTACTTCAAGGCTCCCTCACTTCCTCCTGTTCAATTGCGCTGAATATTATCCCCTTTCCCACCCCTGGTCCGAGTGATGTCCGTGACTGGGGCCTTCCCCTCAGTATCCAACCCAGCCTAAACACGGGCTTTGCACACAGCTTTCAGTGTAGCATCTCTAAAGTTCCTCTTTAGTCAAGGTTTCGCGCAGACACGATTTCTCATTTTCATCACTGAACCATCCTTTGCCTCCATCTGTACAAATGGCGTCTTGTCCCATCAATAGCCACTCAGAACAGTGTAGCAAAAATCCCTTTTTGACAGGATCTGGGGGAATCACGCACTATGAGGGTCTCTGATGCACTTCCAAATGACTATAGAAACAGAGCTTTGAAGAAATCACTGTAAAATGAGTACCAGACTGATTAAAAATCACTGACAAAGATTACATACTGTCAGTGGATCTCTCTCCAGCTGGAGGGATACTTTAAGCAGGACCCAGCGCTGATCTGTCCGGACACATCTTTTATTTCATTAGTGACCTGGGTGAGATAATTGAGCATACAATCAGAAAATTTGTGTGAGATTGATCTGAGTTGTCCCTGTTTTAATTTTCCAGGTGTTTTTAAAAAAATCTTTAAAAAACTAGAATACAGAGATGAAATAGTTTGATGTCTTATTTTTGGTCCGTTTGAGAATGCCTTATTCCTGGTAACCTTAAGAAAAACTATTTTATTAATACATTTATGGCTGAAAAACAGAATTTGAGGATAATCAAAGAGCACTCCACATCTCTCTTTTCCTCAGCTTAGTTCTCCATCATATTCCTTCCTTCTCTCAGATGTATCTGCACTGAGACATATTTCATTTCCCAGCAATATGAAAACATACACACTTCTCCTTAAAAGTGCTTCTCCAGATCTTGTCATGGAAACTTGTGGCAATGACTGAAGGGCAGGATATCATACATGCAAAGCATTGGCTCTGAAAGATCCAGCACTCAAAGCTATAAAGTTAAAATCTGCCTGGCTCCCTGTACTTTCTGTTAAGGTCCCTGTCTTTTAGCAGTAGTGAAAGACATAGGTTTTCCACAGAGCCTTTCAAAAACAGTTACTGATTTGCAGTTCTGTTAAGTTTACATATTAAAGAAGCTTTAAACATTTTCATTTCCTTTTTAAAGCACAAAGATTTTTTTTGTCTCCTTCCTGTTCTGATTGTAGAGGTCAATTTAACTTAATCCAAAATATATTGCATGTCTCCAGGTCACTAGCCATCAAGCTCCATAAAAAATCTCATGATTCTTTCTAGAGAAAGTCATTCATTCAGAAAGATTTGAAAGTTAGAAGAGAGATTTAAGTTTTAAAGGACATCTAGTGTGCAGGGGAGCTGCTGCTTGGCAGCCCCCAGGGCTGCAGTTGCCCATGCACACACTGGCACACTGAAAAGCAGCAGTGCAGGGATCCTGACTCAGCCCTGCCCCTGTGCCCATCTTCCCGCAGAGCACAGAAGGGATTCCGCATTAGGGACTCCCACAGGGCTCTAGTGCCCATCTCCTGAGGCACCTGACAGGCTATTTTATGCCACTACACGGTGGACTACTCTGAGTCAAAGCAGGCACTTGAGAGCTTTTCTGAACTGCAAAGAGGTAGTCAGTATCTCTCCCTGAGGAAGAGCTCCCTGGGAGCAAGCTAACTATGGTCTGTATTTGGGAGACAGGCATTCAGCAATGGACTAAGTCTACCCTAAGCTTTCAAGCTGGCCTTCTCAGGGCAATAATTACTTGGTTGCAAGAAAATGGGGAAAAGTTGTCAATCCATTCTCAATTCCCATTTAATTTATCAGCTCCTTGAGCCTCTCAGCTCCCCTCAGGCACCCTTTTCTCTGATATTTCTGCCCTCAGTAACTTCAATATGCCTCCCAGGCACTCTTTATTGCTGTAGTGATGGCTGGTGGGCACCCCTTGCTATGAAGTCACCATCTTTCTTTGGCTCCACGCCCCTCCAGGCCCAGGCTTTGGAGAGCTTACTACAAAATCTCTTTACTCAATATAGGCTTTCCCTCCGTCTTGATTCCACTCTCCCGCTCTCCCACCCTCCCACCACTGAACTTCAAAGCTGTTAATAATGCACTGTCAGGTGCCCTCTGAGTTTCTGGGAAGCTGAGCACATCTTTAGTGTCTTATCTAAATATTTTATGTGTTAAACTACAATCTCTTCGCAAAACATTGCTTCACCAAATACTTCAGATCGCAGCTGAGTCTCTGGTGGCATTTTTAATGGTGAACTCCCTGAAGATTACTATTTATGTCACGTGCTTCTCAAAACTAAATTCTGCTGTGTGCTGCCTGTTTCCCATAGCAAGTGACAAGCTATGCTGTTAACAGTGAGCGTGTAATCACACACTGTATATTACAGCTTCAGCTGCAATGATTTCCTAAAGATTTTTAAATGATCTAACTGGTGAATATTTGGGCATACGGTCTGCCTTGTAATCCTGTTTGTTCTCAGTACATCACTGCTAAATTATATCTGCAGAACTAAGGCTACCATTGTAATTACAGCCTCCATAAGGCTGTAACTGTCCAACAAAGAGAATTCATTCAGGTCAAAACAGTATTTTAATGCCATTATGGCTACAGGGGGCTGCCTGGTAGTGCTGCTCTGACTTGCTGTTTGTTAATTGGTAGTCACAGATGTGGGCATTGAAAAGGAGCGGCTGGAAGTTGGGTGAAAGACAAGCTGACATAATTAGTGGGAGCTGGTGAGGAGATGGACACAGACTTGAGGCAAAAGAAGCTCCCTGCTTGCCAGCTAAAAAAAGCTTCTGTCTCTGGCTGCAGGGGTTGCTTTCTGAGTCTCACTTCCATCTGCTTGGAAGATGGCTCTCCAAAGGTGGCAGACCAAATCCTGTGCTCAGACAAAACACATCTCCTCTGTAGCACAAAGAGGAAGCTCAGAATAGAGGGAGAAAGCAATTGTTAAATCATATCTCAACCAAGCACAAACACTTGAGCCAGAAGAGTCCTTGGTGTTGAGACACCCCCGAGGACAGCTTATTAAAGCAATTTCCTTGATTACCAGAGGAGTGCACTCAGTGGCACGAGATGACATCTGCTCCCTGGAAGACCTCACAGTGGGGCTCCACCTCCATTCTCCCTTAGATGGATGCCACATCTGGTCGCTGCCATGCACCCAAATCAAGGCCAACTGCTTCATGTGGATGAAGGTAAGACTTGGGGGCAAACTGTGGCCTACACTCATGATAAAAAAATTGCAACGAGAAGAGAAACAGAGGTACTCCTCCTGGACATTCACAGCCACTGCTTTGCCTAGGGAGGCCAAGCGTGCCATAGCACAGAATGCTTTTCAGAGTGCAGAGCAACCCCAGGAGTGCTGTTCCTTTGCGCTTCAGACACGCTTTCTTCTCACCTGAAAATCTGACCTGCCAGACATGGGGCAATAGCTCCTGTCTAAATCCAGCTACTCCTCTCTCAGTCTGTGCAGAGCCTCTTTCCCAAAGCAAAGAGGATCATCCTAACACTGACAAGGCAGTTAACTCAAAGTAATTCATATGCTTGTTCAGTTGGAAAACAACGTTCTTTCGGGAGGGGAGAACGCTCCTACAATTCTTCTCAAATTAAGCCGACCTAACTGGATTCCTTCTGTTTGGCATACACTGATTCTTAGGGAATTCTTCTCTACTTTTCCCCTTGCTCCACTTCTCTCAGTCAGTGAGGTCTTCTTTAACTTCCTTGAGAGACTCTTTCAAAGCAGACCGGTCCATAAAGAATTTGCCCAGCCCTGATGCAAGTTTGTAATTTCAATCAGTAAGAATTGTGAGTCATTATACATATTACATTATATGTTATGGATTCATGAGGATTTATTTATAATCACAGGAAATGGAGCATGAAGATCTCTGAGGACGACACTGTTTATCTCCTCTTTCCAGGACAGGAAAATCTCTACCCATTTCATACCTGAAAGACAGGAGCCTCCAGCTTTACTCTGTCCTCCACAATCCTTACAATGCAAAAGGTTCTCCTAATCATGGCTTAAATCTTATGCTCCATTTAAGCCCATTGTTTCTCTTCATTTCTATTTATGGGCAAGGAAAATAGATTATTCCCTTTTCTTTGAAGCAAGCTTTTTCCAGCTTGTAGAGTTTTCCTGTCTCCCTTAAGTACCTTCTGGTAGACTGAACAACCTTAAATCCTTGAGTCTGTCTTTACCACCCATCTTTTCTGAAATTCTGTTGGTTGCTGTCAGTCACCAAGGCAATCCATACCTAGTATTACAGAACCCCAAACTGGATACTTACTTCAAGTACTGAATAAGCAAGAATAAGAAAGAAAGTGTTACTCTCAATTTATTGACATTTTAATTAATTAATTAATCAATCATATATGTGTGTATATATGTGTGTGTGTGTGTGTGTATGTGTGTGTGTATATATATGTGGTAGCAGTTCTGCTTTTTTTATGATGCTGCCATATTTTTGACTCCTGGCTCTGCAAAGATTCTATATCTATCTATTTCTTTGTCCCCCATCTGACATTTTTGCTACAGATTATTCCTAATAAGATACAGGCATTTGTATCTTCTTCTTCTACTGTTTTTCAGATCACATTTCCAAACTGGAAAGATATTTTGAACTCTCCCTGCGAAGCAATGTGCCCATAGACCCTCTGTGCCTGGTGCCACCTGCAAGTTTAACTAGGAGGCATATCAATTGTGTCATTTACTGAAGAGATACAAGACCCTTTCCCTCCAGCACCCATTCACACACCACAGCCCCACCATAACAGGTGCTGTGCAAGCACAGCACTAAAAGATGACTACTCCAGCAGAGCTTGCTAGCCTTGTTTAACACTTTTAAATGTCAAGCTAACCTTCACCCCATCTGCAGCACTCTGACACTGGGCCCTGAAACCACAAACTACTCCTTTGACCTAGGACTGGATCCAGCTGAGATGGAGGTCATTTTCCTGTAGCAGCCCTCACAGTGCTGTGCTTTGCATTGGTAGCTAGAAAGGTGTTGATAACACACCAGTGTTTGCCTGCTGCTGTATCCAGAAGTACTCCTTTGCCTTGACCCCCCAAGTCACCTGTGAGTCTCCAGAAATCTGACAAACCATGGCAGAGTTCTAGTTGGTGGTAATTGCCCAGAAACTGTGCTGCCAAAGTTAATTAGAACTTTAGCATCTCAGATCTCTAAGTGGCCTTCCTCCTTCCCAAGTCTGCAAAATTTGGTCACTGCAAATGCCAATCTACACAGAAATGCCTTTAGCTACACGCACTCCAAGGACATAATTTCTCTAGTCACTGGAAGAGAATATTTCTCTAGATTTAAGTACAGCAGGGTCTTGAGCTTTATCTATGCCTCTGGCATCAAGGCACATTAATCATCTCCTTATAGAAAATACACAGACATGATTTATGCATTTGGTAAAATTTTATCAATTTAGAGCAATCAAATTAATTAGCTAAATTAATTCCTGTTAATTTATTTACATTGCCTAGGAATAGTTCTTCCATGGATAGCTCCATTAACTGCAATGTTATGTTTCAGAGAAACTCCAGAGTAGAGTTGTTCGGTTGTAGATCATGCTTAGACTGCAATCTCAAATCCCATCAGCTTTGACCAAGGCTGAAATGCTGGAAGCTGTTATCTCCCAGGTAATTCTCAGGATTTCAGTTAGCTCAGGAGGTGGGTGCTGCCATTGAAAAGCCACCCTTACAGCACACAAGGACTGACTCAACCAGGGACAAGTAAAGTACAAACATAGTCAAGTCTGGCAAATCAAAGTTAACCCTTTATATTCTACTGGAGCATCAAGATTGGCTCCCCACTAGTATTTTTGTGAAGAAATTACTCCACATTTTGTTGGCTAACAACTTAATAACTTAAGTAAACGCAAGTTAATTTGCTACATTTTCTTCTGCAAAAAGGCTTATGCAATTCCACCTTCCACTGAGGAAAAAAGATGTTATGTCAGTGTGTCGGTCTCAGATTTATAAAAGTCTTCACCTCTCATCTTCTTCCCCTCCCTCCTTCTCCCTCACGTTCTTATTTCCTCGAGTGCTTCGTGGAGGCTTTTATAAATAACTGGACATACTCATTCTAAAAAGCACTTTGGCCAGCCAGATTCATTTCTGTATAACCCCTTGCAGTGCTATTCAATAATGCGAATAATTACCATAGCAACTGCAGCATGTGGTACATATGGTGCCTCTGAGAAACAAAGCATTTTCTTTCTTTCTTTCTTTTCTTTCTTTCTTTTTTCTTTCTTTCTTTACCCTTAGAAAAGGACCCACATACATTAGTTTTTAATACAAAATGATGTCTTACAGTGTTTATTAGAGGGGAAAAAAGGTTTACAAATGAAGAGCCATTTCTTGCTCTGCTTAGAAGCTCAGATAATCAATTCTTCATACATTGCCATCCTTTAATCTCTCATTTCCCCACATTATGAATGTCTACCTTTTTGCAAAATGCAGACAATAGATCCTTAGACAACAAAGTACCCTGATCATGTCTTCCTGTGCTCTTACTGGCTGGACACTCCAACAGACAGACAACAGAAAGTGAAGGGTGTTGACTTATGGAAGGACTGGATTAAATTTGGAGAGTGGCAGCCCTTTGGTCCTGCATTCCATATCCCCTGGAGGCTTCCTCCCCTGTGACAGGAACAGCTGAGCTACAGAAATGAAGCTGAACCCTAAGTGCTGCAGTGTAATTCTCATGTCCTGAACACACTGGTAATATCTCGTTACTAACACTGAGCTGTAAAACTGAGCATTGCAGGAGTTGTTTCACATGCAGTTCCACAGACAGCAGCACCACTGAGGAGTGGGGTCGAGGACTGTTTGGAACCAGTAACTGTGTCAGTCTTGTGAGTCAAGGTCTGAAAATGTTTTGCCAAGATGAAGGTGTGGTAGCTTTTGAGCCTGACTGGTTGTCTTTAAAGTTTGTTGACCATACAGCTAGGATCATACATGCATGGCATGGACAGCGAGCGTGGAAGAACAGTGCATTCATTCTAGGAGATCAGATTCTGGAGCCCACAGCTTCAAAAGTCAAATTAGAATGCAGCCACCATCTTCCACAAAAAAGCTCTGACGGAACGTTATTTTTTAGCATCTAGTGGGAAATAAAGCAGAGGAAGGCCAGCAGGCTGAAAAGGGATAGTGCTCTCATTGACTCGGCCTGCAAGTTATGTATTTCTAGCAGGGCTTTTCTCAGCCTTCAAGTATTGTAATCATGTTGAATTCAGAGGGGCTGAGCAAATACTATCCTTTACTAGCAACCACAAACCAGCTCATACCCTTCATACCATCATTCTGCAGCAGGACATTGTGCCCAAAACCAGCCCTTAACTGAACTGTCCTGGCACAGCAGGCTTGTAAGGCTAACTACCTAAAGCTAGGAGATGCCACAGGACTTCTAAGGGACAAGAAAAAAGCTCAAACCCTCAGAGCTTCTATAACTACCTTTGTTTCCAGTGAAACATTTCCCTCAGTCTCTCTTTGTTGTCATCTTTCCCAAAGGATGCATATCAGAAAAAGGTTTCCTGAACGTGCAGACACCTTCTAGGCTCAGGCTTAGGAGACTGAAACGATGTGACATCCATGCCTCCCTGTCTCTGCCCCACCTTCCCCTGCTGGCACGTCCCTCCCTGAGCACAGCCTGGTTCTGCAGGGGGGTGAAGGATGCAGGGAAGGGTGGGAATGCTGCAAACAAAACACTTTTCCTGGGTGCCCTTCCTACCTGAAAGAATGACTCGCACATGAAGGATCCCCCTTTCTTAGCTGACATTCTCCTAGGACAGTCCCAGACGATTGGATTCTTGGTTCAGATTCCTTTTGACAACAGTAGATATAAGGATCTGTAAATCTGGCATGAAAGAGAGATTAGTTATACCTAGCTGTACACATTTGTGCATATATGTTGCACATAGAAATGGCCTCCTGAAGTATGTAAATGTGGACCTCTTTTTGTCTGTTTTGAAGCTTAGTTTTAGGGATCTGTTAAAACTTGGTTGTTAAACCTTGAGTAGGTAACCAGCAGTGCACATTCGCTCTGCAGTCTTCAGCCACCAAACCAGCTGAGGAAAGCCCAGCCCTAGAAGTGCTGATCACCAAAAGCAATTTGGAACTGAAAGAAATACTTATTTTCAAAACTGAAATATTTGTTACCATGTTGCCCTTGTTGGAATAGGGCTGCAAACACTGCAAATATGATAAACACAAGCTCACAGTTTAACTAATAATGCCTTCACTAAACACAAAACAACCCCTTAGTCTTTGTGTGAATGTATTAGTTCACAAAATATAATATAATCTTGGACTAGGATAACATGACTTATCTGAATACAACTTCTTCTCATAATCAACCTTTCCACATTTAGATGAATCTATTTTGAGCTGCCCTGCCACCAACCAGCAGCAATTTTTCAGACAAAAAGCCACTAGAGCGCGCCTCTTCCCCAGCGATGGGGTGAGCACTGTAAACCTGTTTGTGTCACAGACTGTTTTGCTGAGGAGTGGAGAATTCAGTGACACGGGGAATTATTATGCACCATTCATTTCCTTGTAATTTAACTCTCAGTAACAAAAGCATGATGTATAGTCTGGTTTACTGTGCTGATTTACAACACTTTAAGCAAAAAAGAAGATTTCCTTCTCTTCTCTTCATGCTGACGTCAGCAGATACAAAGTGTGTGTCTCGTAACATGACATTGCTTTAGACAGAGCAATGCAGAAAAAAGCCCTGAGAGGTTGTGGCAGCTCAGGAGCAGAGAGCAGGCCAGGAACCACAACACAGTGCCTTGCACTCTCATTTGCCACAAGAAAAGCCACTAGCAACACCTCACCAAAGGAGGCTGATGGGGAAATGGGGCTCCTACGCTTTGCTGGAGCTGTGTGGTTTGTCACCTTCTCACACAGGCTGGTGCCTCTGATCAGGCAGTGGGAGCTTCCCTTGTCTTGTGCAAAACACTGTCCTTAGAGACCACCTTCTTTCTGAAAGCTGAAGTTTCATCCTGTTGTCTGCACATGGGAGGGAAGAGATAAATCATACCCCGATAAGGCTGTTCTTTTTATGGGACTGTATTAGAGCACCGTGCTCCTACCAGGTAAATCCATGAATTATCTTTGTTCCATCTCTTACATGCTCCACATGCAAGAAAATTAGATAAGAAAATGTCAGTGTACTGTTACCTAGACTTAATAACACCAACTGGTACTTTTCACTTTTCACCCTAACCTGAGAGGCTGGAGAGAACCTGCCATTATCATGCCTCTTCATGCACCTCAGCTTTTGCTCTGGTCTCCTTAATCCAAACCTCTCTAGGTACCTCATAAGTTTGGTTTTTCTGGTTTAAAAATAAACAAACAAACAATGACAACAAAACCCCAACAACTACCAGAACACCAAAACAAAATACAGAGAACACTCTCTTTCACAGGCAGGAAACCACCATACCATACTTTCAGCCTTGACCTGAAGCACTCTCTTTCTGTCCGAAGGTGAAAAGAGAGGCACATATGAGATGCTAAGAGAGCATGAAATCTCTCATGAATGAGATTCCTCTCCTGACTTCTATGCATCTTCTGGTTCAGAGTTGGTCGGAAAAAAATACAACAGGGACCCCAATACTGGTGTTTTTCAGAGTATTTCAGAGCTAAGCAGGAGGCATCACCTGTGATCTCTTTAGACAGGTACACACCTGCAAAAAACCAGCATACTGAAACACAGAGAAGTGGCTGGGGCCCAAGAGCCTGCTCTGGTCCTTTTGGGCTGACTGTAGGACTTAGCAACAAAGACCCCTTTATTTTCAGTTGAGGGAGCAGGGAAGAGCAAAGGGCAAGTACAACAATTGATGCTCAAGGAGACAGCAGAGATAGACAAAATGTCACTGCATCTAACCTAAGACAGCCCTGCAGTTCTGGAGGGAGACAGCAGCAAGAGAGACTTACCTGTTTCTGAGTCGTGGCATATGAGAACAACAGTCATGAGAGAGGCTCTGCTTTTCTCTGTGACAGCCATGGAACCTCCATCTGCCAGGTTCCCACTCCTTTGCAATGAAGGAGGGATGAAGGGATGCCATGACAGTCCTGGAAAAACTCTACAAACAGGATGGGCAAAGTGGAGCAGTGGCAATATGTATGGAAGGCCAGATGCCAGCCTCTGCATTAAGCCTGGAGACTCCTTTGGCCTGTTCAGGTACTAGCACTCGTCTATTTTTACCTCAGAACTGTCACTCTGGACCGCAGACACAAGGAAAGTCTTCTTCAGGTGCCTTACAGCCACCACTTCATTCTCAAGCAAGTTTCTTGATCAAGAGGATGATGTGCTCTGTGGGCTTCTCTTCAACAGAGTGAGACTTGAAGGAAATATAAACATTCTGGACAGCCAAGAAGCCAAAGAGTGAACTTACATCTTTGCAAGCAATGCATCCCACACCTACAAGAATTCACAGGTGCAAACCTCAACAGACCCTCAGACCTCTAGAGGGCAGGAGGTCTTGCCTGAATTTTATGCCTCATGTAGTCCAGAACAGGTCTAAAAGTACCACAAGGCAAATACCAGCAAAAGCAATGCACTACCACAGCTCTGCTACTGTGTCACTTCATTCCTCTTCAAGATTTATTGCAATAAGCACATCCCACAGGATAGATCATCTCAGCTGGATAACTGTGAATCCTTCGGAGAGACTGATGGGAGATAGCATGGAGAGGAGCCAACTGCTCAGTGGTTTGGGTCTGACACTGCTCCCAGGTGGGTTATGTGAAAGCCATCTCTGGAATGAAGAGTTTCCAGTTTGTAGGCTTGGTATTAGAAGAGCCCTCTAAGAAGGAAATTTTGTGTTTCTGTCCCTTATAATACAAAATGAACAGGCTGGACAAAACCAAAAGAAGCAAGTAGTGAAGAGAATGGTATCTTCTAGTGAAGAGCTCTTTAATAGTAGTCATGTGGAAACAGTATGAGTGGTGATAGGGATGTCACCTGTGTGATGCTGACCACAGCAGGCCACGTTACCTGCTACACAAGCCTGGGCTGTGTGCATGCAGAGGCTTGTGAGAAAACGTCAAGGCTCTCAAGAGAGTCTGTAGTGCAGAAAGTTTGGGACAACAATATTACAGGCTGAAATAACCCCTACAAGTAGATGTGTTAGGAGGACATGTGTGAACTCTTCCAGTCCACTGGCTCACTTCAGGTAGTGAAGCGAATGTCCAGACATATCTAAAAAATGATAAATGAACTTCCCTGCTTTTGTTTTATCAGTTACATTGATGATTCAACAGCAGTGAACCAGACAACAAGAAAAGAGGAGCAGTTGGTTAGTCTGAAAGCACAGTGAGTTGCCCTGCCCTGAGTCCCTGGGCCTGACACTGTTTTGCCACTACTTCAGCCCGTAGGCAAATCTGTAGGAACATATGTTACAGCAAAGGCCTGGATTTCAAGTAAGTTGTTTACCTTAACATGAATTACCAGGGCCATTACAAGGCAGCTGAGATGTCTGGTTCATGTTTTGGTCAGCTCATTGGGCCCTACCCAGAGCACCTTCCCAGCAGGCAGAACAGCCACGTACCGCGGAGCTCCGCGGCTGGAAGCTCAGCCGCATGCAGAGCCTCTTTGCTGGAGAGAAGTGCAAATCTGGTGTAAGCAGGTGCAAATTCACTGAAACCAACACTGCGCTCTCGATACTCAGCATCTCTGGCAACCTCAGTTATGGTCTATTGAAGTTCTTATTCCCACGGTTTCTGTGAGATTGGCTGTCAGTCTACATCAACTATGGGAAAGATTCCAGCTTGAATACCTGCCTGATAGCTAGAGAGAAAACTGGGACTGTGACAGCTCAGCGTAAAAGATTGCAAACACTGGTTAGCTGCTAAGATGGTTACCGTGAGCAAATAAATATAGTTTATTGCAATAAATTCTCCAGTTTATCCAGGTGACTTTCAGAACTTTAATAAATTCTCAGGTACATTTGTTTTCACACTGATATAAGAAACAAAACCAAATCTTCTACGATTCTCCTGGGACCTACTTATGAGATGTCATGAAAGTTACACACTCCCTGAGCACTGAAGGTAAAGTATGCCCTTCTCTAATAGACCAGAAAATACATTCCGAAATTCTTCTGAGTTACAATCATGAGAAAAAACCCACAAAATAAAACTCTTTTATCACTCCCAGTGTACACAAAGCCTAATGAATTCCATGCTGAAAAATGCAGTTAAAGGTAGAGGTGGCTTGAGAATATGTTTGCTCTCCCTTAAAATATCACCATTAAAATATCAGTATGCACCGTTCTAATGCTTTAGATTAAAAAAGAAAAAGTAAAAACAAAACACCAAGGTGCACAGGAAGTCCCTGAAGTATCCTACACTGTTCTTACAAGCACATATTTGGCAGCTACAGCCACGCTTTCAATATGTGTTAGCATTATGAAACTCTTACATCCCAGCTAAAATCCAAATCATAACTGGTTATCCACTGTGATTGTGTTTCCCAGGCTTGATGAGGTGACTTACAGAACTAACATAGACTGCCCCAAAAAAATATTCTGTACTTTAACGTTCTTTAACATTTGCATGTTATTAGATACATGATTATTTGTATAGCTCAAGTCATGCAATTCAACTTAGTAATGTGCTTCACAGTGTGAAGGCACAGTTAATTCTAATACTTCCAACTGACACAATCTGAAACCTTAGTATTTATTCATAAACTCACTGGAAAACAATTTCAAATAATGAATCAATGTGAGAACTTCACAACTGTTTGTGAATAGGAAAAAAAGGAGAATTGTTAAAGGAATTCTTTATTAAGAATTATTCCTTTCTGACTCTATAGCAGCCTTCTAAAAGCTTAGCAAGGGAAGCTGTAGAAGTTTTTGCTAATGTTACTGGGGCTCCAGGCTTATTTTTGACGAAGAGACCTGTTCAGGTTCTGGATAGAGCAGTTACTGTATGGATCTCCTCACAACCACCAGCACTACAAACTGAGCCTGGGATCAGAGAGTTGTGCTGGATTCCTTCGGTTCAGTTTAGCATCCAGGCAAGCAAGAAAAGCCCCAGTGACCTCAGTAAAGCACAGGCAGCTGCACTGCCTTCAGTTTATGAAGCAGATTTTCACAGGTGCTAAAATGACAATGAACTAGCAAGAATATTTTGCTTGCCACACAGCAGAAGGAATTGGAGGCAATCCTCTTCCCTGGATGTTCCAATGCTGCCGTGCTAATGTATTGCTCAAGCAATACAAGATATTTTCTCCAGAAAAGTCAGCAAATGCAGACAATGACCAGATCATTAGAGCAAGACTTCAGTTTTACCCAATCACATTTCAGAGTCAGATGAATATAAAGTTTCATATGACACAGGAAACTTCTCATGCATTTTGTGGGTTTAGGACTTCTAAATTATACATTTCTATTAGCGTTACTTTAAAGGGCAGTCTTATCAATTCAGAAAAGTTTGCATGGAAATAATTTAAACTCTGCTAGAATAAATAGTTCAAGCTCTCCCTTTTTATTACATTCTAAGAATATTCTCATGTAAGTGACAGTTGAAATGCCCCTGTAAGATGAAATTTTTCCCATTCAAATCCATAACTGTTTGCAATGCTTTAAAGACAGTGTACAATTGATTTATGGTGTACAATTGATTTATGCACTGTGGTTTTTCACCACCTGAAAAAATGGGCTGAATGAAGATGTTCCTTGTTAGAGATCTTAAATTCAGTTTTTTCACCTGTGTTACATATTGACTCTTGATAGAAAACTAGTGTAGCTATGTGGTGTAAATTGTGAAATAAATAAGTAAATAGTCAGGAGTATACCCTGACCTGAACGTGAAAGACAGAGGCACAAGGAGGAGTGCAGGATGCTCTGGCTTAGCAGCGATATACATTATATACCTCTCCTTACAGATGGCTTTGGAAAACCTGCAGTATCGCTCCTTGCACAATGGATGGTCACATCTTGATTTTAGATCTTTGAATATCTCGAACATCAAAAAATACTTTAGATTAGCTTTATTTCAGCCAGGGAAGTAGAAGAAGGGAAACCAGAGAGAAGACTTCAGGCTTCCCATAATCCCATGAGTGGGAGCGGTTGTGAACTTCCTCTCATCAGCCTCTGTTTAGCAGTTTGACTGAACATAATTTCCTGCTTGGTGTTGGTATTCTGTGTTTCGGATGTATTTTTGCCACCATCTTTTCTTCCCCAACACAAACACTCAACTGGGAGAATGACATAAATTTTCCCAACCAAGTTTTTAGGGAATTTGAATAACTTCATGTCCATTTATTGTACATGATAGGGCTGATACACA